>BMAO01034704.1:0-48605 GCA_019973975.1 Trichonephila clavata
CTTATCTATAAAACGTTGAAACGTTGCGGATGCGTTACACAATCCGAATTGCATTCGTGTACTTTCAAATAAACCAAACGGAGTGCAAATTGCCGTTTTGTGTATATCATCTGGTGAATAGGAATTTGATGATAGGCTTTTACTAGATCAATTCGACTAAAAACTTTTGAGCCATGTAATTCAGCTGTAAATCAGCAATACAAGGAATGGGGTATTTATCTTTTAATGTTTGAGAATTTAACGCTCTATAATCGCCAACAGGTCTCCAATCTAAAGTACCTTTCTTAGGAACCATATGAAGTGGGAAGCGTAGTTACTTTTCGAAGGTCGTAAATGTCCCAGATGCATCATGTTTTGAAATTCTGTTTTTGCAATTTTTAGGCGATCTGGTGCCAACCTTCGGGGTTTTGCTACCACAGGAGGACCTTTTGTTATATATGGTGAACAGTGTTATGTTTCACTGGTTGATTTGGATTAGGCAATTTTGTGATAGAGGGAAATTCTTTCAAAAGTTTATGATAAATTGTATCTTTAGAAATAGAAATTTGAACAGAGTGGAGATTAGCATGTTTTAAATGGCCTACTGATTGTAATTTTGTTTTAGTATCTCTAAGACATTTATGTCTGCGATCTATCACCAATTCAAAATAATGGAGAAATCTGCACCAAGAATTGGTGTACTTACATCTGCAATCAGAAAAGTCCACATAAAATCTCTTCGTAAATTAAAATTTGAGGTTAATGTTTTCTGCCCATATACATTAACTGAGGACGAATTCGCCGCAAAAAGGGTTTGTTGAGAAGCATTTCTTTTTTGATAGACATTAGCAGGAATTAAAGACACGTCAGAACCGGTCGACCAGAAAGGAGATATTTGTTGTCCGGTCTCGAATGAACAGGCGACGTGATTCCTTGGGCAAAGAATAAGTCGCCATTATTCTTTGCTGGCTTCGTTTCTCTGCCATATGCATGGTTTAACGCATTTTCGTCTCTACATTTTTTTCCCAAAACGCCTGTGAAACCAGCAAATCGAAAAATCACGCTTATTCGAAATGTTTCTTTCACGGGAATTTTTGTTCCGACGGTATGGAGAGCGACCACGAAGATTGAAAGACGATCAATTCTTTGATTTAATTTTTCAATTTCACGAAACAGTTTAGATTCTAATGATTGCTCTTTTGAAACAGAAAAAGTTTCAATAGGAGATGGTGAGACTTCGAAAATTCTGTCCGCAATGTCGGCGGCTTTGTCTAACGTAAGGTCAGAAACAGCAGCTAAAATTGTTTGAACCGAAGACGGCAAACGCTGCAGAAATAACTCCGTCATCAGTTTATCATTAACATTCAAAGATTCTGCGCGCCGTTTCATGTTACGCAGTAGTTCGGAAGGTTTTCGAGAGCCTAATTCTTCCCCCGAAAGAAGTTTCCGAATCTCCTGCTGGGACGATTCCCTGAACGATTTATGAGTTCGTTTTTTATTTGCGCGTAGGGATCAATGGCATCTGGGTGCATGAGGACATCGCGAACTAAAGACGCGGTGTCGGGAGGGAGATGAGCTACTAATGTAATTGTATTAGTTAAAGACTCAGTTATTGGTTTTGGGGTTGCTAAAAGCGAATGTACTCTCGCACATAACAAACCACAAGGTGGGATCGGATCTATTATATACTGGTATTTTTACAGCATTTACTTCCGACATTGTGCAAGGTTTTAGAACAAAATTACTAAATAAACAATAAAATAGACATGCATTCAATAATAAAAACGCTATAATAACCAGTAATATTATATTTAATTAGAATTTGGCATTTTCATCGATAGTACACATGATATTTTTTTTTAAAACTTGTATCACAAGAATTTTATTTCATCCGAAATTATTAAATGCAATCAAGTAATTTTAGCATTAAATATGAAAAAAAAATAAAATAAAATATTAAATTGATAAAACAATTCAAGTTAAATTAAAAGCACAGAAAAATGAAACAGAGAAAAAAAATCCACTTATCTGTGATACATTTGCAGTTGAAGATGAGAGCCACACCCGAAATCGAAACTAAGGATGCTCGGACCCATAGACAAAGGAATTGAGTCCTTATACTAAATTTAGTTGAATGACGATGCTTTTTTTTTATCACCATCGATTTTGTGAACTACTATTCCCAAGGTAAAGGTTTTGCTTGAATATACCGGGTCACCACTATGGCGAAAAGAGACAACATTTCTCATACTATATTAATTTATTGCGGTGCTCGCCACACATCGGTTTCGTGTGTTTACATCGCTCTGCGTCCGCCAGGCCAGATTCTCAAAACTATTCTAAGGGGTTGCCATATTCCGTAAGGGACCCATGGTCGGGTTTACCACAGGTACTTGCAGAGATGATAAGAGGGCCTGTCGTTCAGGAGTGCCTGTCTTGCAGGATCCCCCAAACGATGATATGGGAAATACTGACATCGATATAGCTCACATGTTGGTACCGGGATTGTTCTGTACCGGATCTAGCACAGTTTCCTCGTTGTTTGATGTTCTTAATCCTCTCTCAAGTTCCTGTGTGTTCACTATGAAGGATTCGGTGTGGGACAATCTCTGGGGAAACATTGGGAGTACAACCACTGCACTGCTCTTATATTGCAATCAGCGGTGCCGTGTGCCAGATGCATATCAGCGAGCTCGCGTAACGTTCTATTCACTATTTATTTGCCGTCAGAGTCCAAATGAAGTTCCATAACGAGGGCGGCAGCAAAAACCGCAAGTGCATAGACTCAGTCATTTGATATTTCGGTTTATGTAGCGCTATCTAACGCGTGCACCAAGAATAATATAAACATGCTTTCTTCTCTTATTCTCACCCTGTTCATCCTGTCTTTTTTGTTGTCACTACTGTGCCAGAAAGTGTGTTTCCAACCATGCATTACTGTATGATTTCCCATCTTCTAGGTGTACACTTTTCCCCCCTGAAAGCTTATATATAGAATTCCTTTTAATTCCATCTTAAACTACTCTTAATTTGTAATGGTCCTGACCCTTCGGGCTGGCTTTCCCACCTGATGGGATTTAATCTTAACTGTGTCTCTTAGAAATTAGAATCTCAACGAATTGAAAGTAATCTTACATAAGCGTGATCGTATGATAGCTTTTCACCTATCACGAGCTCCGTCTAAGGAAATCATGATTTTAGAATTTCCGGCTGCAGTTTCACATGAAAGCCCGATATTCTCTGGAAAATTCTACCTGCTTATTGTCTTTGTTATGTAGCAACACACGTATGTCTTATTTGTGCTTTGTGTCGTCCATATTCATGTTTATGTTTAAATGTACAATAAACTGGATTACCACCTAACAAAAAACTCTGCCTCATCAATGCAACTATAACAACATCAGTAAAAATTCCATACGATCTAGATAAAGAAATCCTGCCGCTCGCCACGACATGTCATACACAGTGACGTAATGTTCACATCCGCATCGCGGGAGGGGGCTAGGTTTTAGGGGGTCTAAAACCTGACTGCCACCAAGTCCTCACCCTTTGTAAAATCCAACTTGAGGGGCCCAAAACCTGACTTGGTAGGGGGCTCCCAATGTTCTCAGTTACGCCACTGGTCATATATATGTATGTATTTTAAAAAAATGGCTACATCTTACTAGGAGGTGTAATTACATGCGATGGAATACAGTCGAAATAATTTACACATAATCTACTGACAAACAAAAAGGAAAGAGCGTAGGTAAACGAGAAAATGATAGAAACGAAAAGATGCAAAAACATCCCAATTTGACGCACTCTGTTTAAGTAAGTACACAACGCGGGGTTGAAAAGCAAGTATGGTCCTGTAATACTATTTTAATTTACCTATTTCCTTATTTTATATTATTAAACATTTAATGTATATTTTTTTTAAAAAAAAATCTTTCAATTTCGAACTACACATGTAATCTTTACATTATTTTAATATTCAGCATTGCGCAATTTTTTCAATAATTATATTTTCTTTATTATCGAACCAAAAATAGCTGCAGAAACAACAGCGCAAAAAAACCACTTTCTTCTACATTTTTCTATAACTTTCAATACATTAATTTTAGTAGAATTTTCTGCACACACAATTAATTTTTCTTCTTGATGAACCAGACACATAAACGCACCATAGAACTATTTAATTTTTTCGATGTAAAGCATAGCAATTACAACTTTTTCTTTGAGTTCTATACCTTAGTAAAAATATGTTTTCTCGGTAATGGAAAATAAATTAAATCTTAACTTCTTTTATCAGAAACTTACTTTGTTTACAAATTTTTTATGTCTCTGCAAAATTTCACTTTTTTAGTGATATCTGTTTAGAAATAAGTCTGAAATGTTTTCAAAATTTTATTAAGTGTTGAATACAAAATATTCCATCCCTAGTGTATTTATTCATTAGATATAAATTAATCTTTATTTTTTCTATTTAATTTCATAATTTAAGTATTATAAAGCGCTAAGTATTCTTTTTGCTCACAATCAAGAAAACCATAAAGAATATTCAAATTAGTATTTTTTAGTAAAAGGCTTATTTCTCTTGAGCATATATGAAAGTAAAGAAAAAATGTTTTTTACAGTATCGCACTAAAATATACTTCAATATCGAAAGTCAGTATTACGAGGGGTGATTGATAAGTAAGATCTCCAATTGTATAAAATAAGTTTCTGACAAGGTAGAATAATAACAGAGATATCAGAATGAAAGAAATTTATTACTCTTACCTATTGTAAATACATTTCCAGCATAGTGTGACGTAGTCACAAGGAAGAAAACGCACCCCTATATATGGCGAGTAATACATCTAGAGAGCACGTGGCTCTGGCGTCATTGTCCTTTGTCGGACATCTGGACTGTCGACGCCGGTGTGACTGATAACACTATGGGCTGAGCATAACTATATTATGCGCTTCCATAGGCAGAGCTTGTCCATCTTAAAAGACTGGCGCCTCGGCGGGGGGCGGTGGGTCACACCAAAAGGGGAATAGGTGGCGAGGGGGTTCGAGAACTAGTTGTCAGACAAGCCTTTGTAGGTGAAAACCATCTAGAGGGACCAGAGCCATTGTTCGGCCTGCACCAGTGGTAGGCTAGTGAGACCAATGTGCAGGGTGCAAAACCTTGGAGCCTGCCAATGGGAGTTGACGAGGGGTGTAGAGTCGACCCGCCCTTAGAGTTTAAAAGTGTCGATTCAGAAAAGGAAGGGATCGACTCCCGAGACTGTATCCTGCGGAAAAAGACGGACGTGACCTGATCGAGAGGAAAGAGAAATTGTGAGGGCAAGTGCCTTCAGGACGAAAATGATCTCACTTCGTATGTAGGCCTGGTTGCGAGGGGCAGAAAGAGGGACGCTGGAGATTTCTGACTTTGATCCTGGGGACTAAGAAGAAAGCGCAAGGCGAGTGCCCGGTTATTTTTTTGTGTTTTTTTTTGAAGATCCGATGCCCGGAGAAGAAGCGAGGAGTGGATACATAGTTAATCGGCTGGACCAACACATAAAAGTGACTTTATTCATTTCCCCCCTTTCCCAGTGAACTTCTGAATGCTAGAAATTAATAAAATTGTTCTTTAGGTAGCAATAAAAATTATTTTTAATGTTTAGCTTAGCTTTTTAATGTTTAGCTACCGAGTCCACGACGCCACTATAGCCTCCATTAATAGCTACACATATGTTAAATCGTTCTTTCATTCCGTCCATGAAGAAAGATTCTGGTTGGCTAAGTATCCATTTGCCCACGACTGCCTGAACTTTGGCCTCTTGGATTCATCATTATGACCCAGAAAACAATCCATGCATTATCGTCATCCTGGTTCTCTGAGTATCATCAAAGAAAGGCAAAACTTTAATGTCAGCAACAAAAGTTACACTCATCATCTTTTGGTATAGAAGTGGTGTACTCTACACGGAATTTTTGACTAAAGGATTGACGGTGAGTTCCGAAGGGTACTGTGCAACATTGCGATCACTCAAGCAACGCATCCGCAGAATGAGACCGGAAAGAAACGTCTTTTTTTGCATCACGACAATGCAAGACCACATTGTAGTGCACAAACACAGGACGTCACGGGTAAAATTCACAGTGGTTCCCCAACCTTCTTACAGCCCGGATTTAGCATCGTCGGATTTTTGATTGTTACCAGAATTAATGGAGGCGTTGAAAGGTCAACGGTGTTCAACCGATGCCGAAGTTCAGGCAGCTGTGAGAAAAAAAGTGGATACTTAATCAACCAGAATCTTTCCTCATGTACGGAATGAATAAATGGATAGAACGATTGAACAAATGTGTAGCTGTTAGTTGTGACTATGTTGAGAAATGAGTTTACAATATGTATGAGTGATAAATTTCCTTTATTCTGATATTTCTGTTATTATTTTACCTAGTCGGAAACTATTTTATACCATAGAAGACCTTGTTTATCAGCCACCCCTTGTAGCTAAAAGATAACTTATTTTTTTAAAATAAAAAAAGAACTTAAACGTAAAAATCATGAACTAAAAAAACAAACTTTTTTGTTTTCGGCTTAAGATTATAATATTTGTTGGATATCATAATTCCTACTGGAGCTTCTGCTAAAATAAAAAAAAATCTGAATAAATTGAATCCTTGTAAATTTTATAAAATTGGAATTATTCTATAAATGCAGCAAAATAGACGTTTAAAAATATTCTTCCAAGATGATGGGTTCAATTCATATGACGTCATAGTCACATAACTGCAATCACGTGTTTCTAACCAGCCAGTCAATGCGCTTCCCTGATGCCAACTTTTACTTTTTGCAGTGACTTTTTTTTATAAAAAGTTCATATTTGTAAAAAATAACACAGATAGGTATACGAAATGTATTTTATTTAAATAAAAAAAACATAGTATAGTATGATTTTTCTTAAAGTTTTGAAAACACTTCTGACGAATCGTAATATTTAAACACTCTGCCGAATTATCAAATTTAAAAAATCTTATCTAATATTTTACAAGTAGAACAAGGACAAGTTTGAAGTTAGTTTTGAATTCATTACAGAACACGTGATTGTTTTTTTTCACGTGACTATCATGAATTTAATCCAATTGAAGTGACGCGCACCCGGAGGACAGAACCTGGTACCTTTGGTTCCGTAAGGACGTAACATATCACTAGACTAAAATGATCACTTCAATCCGGAGGCTGTTACTGGCTTATGTAGATGATACCGCTACACACTCCCCCACCAATGAGTCGATGGATGAGTGAATGAACGATATAGTTGTTATGGCGAGCGAGTTGTTGCTGTTTATTGGAGGAGTTGCGTCAAGTGAATCTAACGACTTTTTTTGCTGCGTCAAGGAAGTCTGACGAGTTTTTGGTTGCTCTTTTTGTAGGTAGATGGTGCCACGACAGTTCAGAAGGTTTCTTTGATCAGCCAAGGTCACCATTGAAGTGGCGCGCATTCGGAGGACAGAACCCGTTACCTTTAATTCCGTAAGCATGTAACATAGTACTAGACCAAAATGATCTCTTCAGTCCGGAGGATGTTACTGGCTTATGTAGATGATACCGCTACACATTATAATGAGTAAAACAAGGTATAAGTTTCTTTAAGCAAAATACGCGCCTTGAATTTTCGTTCTAGTGTTATTATAGATCAGGGGTGGCCAACCTGCGGCATGCCTTCCCACAATGTGACACGGTGGAGTTGTAACAGTGGCACGAGAAGACTTACTGAAAAGTTTTCAAAAGATTAAAACCATTTTTGATTAAAAATTGAAAGATTAACCACTTTTCAAAATTAAAATTTTTAAAAGATAATTAACTACTTTTTACAATGTTATTAAAGTGGGTTTTTTTAAACAAAAAATCTCAAAATTTGGATCAAATAACAAATGAATAAATGTTTTCGGCAACGAACATATAAAAAATAAATATCACACAAAACTAGCTGTTGTACACCTATAATAACCTAATTTTGTTAGCATCTGTAAGAGCTAATCCTAATATAGATGACTTGACTATAATCCTGATATAGAAGTAGTAATTCAAACGCATTAAATAAGTACTGAGCGTTTAGTTATTTTGAATTGAATGACTCAAGTTTCTCATTTTTATTTTATATATATATAGCTAACCTAATTGATTGAACTTGTAAAAAGTTTACTAACAATAAAATCTAATTTTGTACTTTCGTCTTATTTATTACATTATTTTTAAATTTTGACTACATAGATTTGCATTAAAAATGTAAAAATGTTGTCAAATGTATATGCGTAAAAATCCCATAATAAACGTATAAGAAACATTTCCTTCTCTTTCCTTTAGTTCGTTGGAAAATTTAGGAGTGGCACGCATAATTATTTTTTTATCAAATAGTGGCACACTTTCCAAAAGGTTTGGCTACTCCTGTTATAGATAAATGCATTATTAACTTATAACTATATATATTTTTGAAGTTTTCTAAAATTCCCATATTTTTTGTTATATTAAAAAAACAATATTTGAAAGCTAGCTTTTTTTATACCGGCCTGAAAATGTTGAATTAACCATTTATGAGAACCATTAACCATTGAATGAGATTGTTAAACCATTAAATTAACCTTTTGCACAAAGTATAAGTGTTTTCACTCACACAATTATCGAAATTAGATAAATGATGCGACAGAAAACTGCTCTGTCATAATCAGAAGATTTCATTTTGAGCCACTAGTGATAAATCGTATTCGGAGTCTCTAGACTGCATTGTTGGGATAGTAACTTATCTCCGGAAACATTTAAAGGGAGGTGCCGGAAAACACCATTGCACACTTCGAAGTTTTGATAAAAATCAGCCTGGAACATTTCTCTAGAGAATATCTTGGCATGGTTGCTTTGACGCGTTTGGGCAGGATTCATCTATCTATCCTTACGAAATATAAAAACAGTACCATTTGGAAGTCATGCTGTTTGTTTGTGTGCGAGTTTATGCCTAGATTTAAAAAACTTCGTTAATGCTGTATGACGAACAATAACTATATATATATATATAAAAAAATGGATGTGTGTATATATGACCCTCGCTTCACTCCAACACCGTTCAACCATTCACTATGAAAATTGACATGTATATGTATTTTTTGTGGAGAAGGTTTTTGTGCTATCCTCTTTTCTGAAGTTACCCACCAGGTGGCATTACAGCATATACACTTCCGCATCGTTCAATCAATTGCCAAGTTGCCAACGTGGTCGCCACAAATGATACCAATTTGGCTCTATCGCCAACATTTTGCTATGTTTCCATTGAATGACCATTATAATGTAAGGAACGGTGTTGCTTACGAATATTACAATTTTAACATAAAATAAATACAACAGAAAGTAATATTAACGTATTACACATCCAGATATAAATTATTTACACTATTTTAAGCGTTCATTACACAAAATTTGTAACAAGAGCTTAGAAAGAGATCTGCGGCGTAGAGATCAGCTTAGGAAGGTGTTTTCAAAAATCGACCCACAAGAGAGTTACGGGGTTTTATAAATAAACAAAAAATTCATTTGATCAGCTATTAGATATACAGACTTAAAATGTAACAAATATGTTTTTTTTGTTCAGTTGAGATATGCAAAAAGCGCTTTTGTGTGTGGGTGTTTAATTTGCTATTCACATGTAAAATTAACTCATTAAAAATATCTTCATCTATCAATATGTATTGTTTAATTTTTCAATTCACCCGGGCGAAGAACGAGTATACCAGCTAGTAAATTATAATTATTTTGACTAAAAAAATGTCGTGACAAGCAAATCCTACAACCATTGTTTCACTTGAGAGTTATACTTTATACAGTAGAACGTCGTTTATATCCGAATCAATTGGGACCAAACACCGTTCGGATATGCGATTGTTCGGATAACCGAAATCCGAATGCCATCCATGCAGTTTATGAAACCGGACCGTATACGAATATTGAAAATCATCACATGCGGGAAACGTGCTTGAAGAAAAAGAAAAATAGGTTCAAAATGTCGTAATTACCTTTATTTGTGGAAAATAATCACTTATTTTTCGCTGTACCAATTTACCATTGTACGGCTTCGTTTTATCGCTGCAAGGTCTCTGATTCTCTTGAGCAGCAGTAGTTGAGTAGGACAGCACCTTGAGTGTTGTTCGTACCACTCCATAGCTGTCTCTAACGCAGCTAACGCGTCAGCATTTGATGGACCCTTGCTACTTTCATTGTTGTTGTCCTCGTCTTCATCCGTTTCATCATCGACAGGGTCGGATTCTTGCGCGGAAGTCACAATCTCGTCATCATTTAGCACTTGAAATCCACATTCTTCTTCGTTTGCTTCCCTCTTGGTTTTCCTTTTTATCGCACCATGTTCAGAGTCAAGTTTTGACGCAAAATTTAAAATGGTTTCTCGGCTTTTTTTATGTCAGAAATTGTTGCCTTTCCAACATTATAAAACTGTGCTGGAGTCGCTCCATTTTCTCCCTTCGTGAGACGGTTCAATATTTCAAGTTTTGTCTCTATGTTCAAGACGTTGCGCTTCCGTTTTAAATTCGAAGTCATAGCAGTTCACAACTCTACAAAAGAGAACGTATACACCCGCTCACTTGGAAACAAACTGACCTAATATTCCGCACAGATGTTTACCAAATCACACACAACTGAAATTCCCCAAATATCTCTCACCTTGGATTTTCCTGTCACTTTTGGCCTCCCGCGAAACAACTGTTGAGCATTGCACTGTTCGAAAACGTACCGAGACTTTTGTTCGTATATTTGACGCTCCGGATAATAAACGTTTGGATAAACGACGTTCTACTGCATGTTTATTCACAAAACTTTCTGAGATTTAAGTAGTTAGGCTGATTTGATTTTGATTTAAGTGACACCGTTAAGCAACGCGAAGGCTTTGGGCAACGGATCTCGTAATTTTAAACCGCGGTCAAGTGACAAGGATGGCACTTGAGCTGGCAATTCCTCTTCACAAGTGCAACAATGAAAACGTCAATGAATTGTTTTTTCTTTTCATACCATTTCTTCCTTCTTCTAGTTAATTAGTTATTCAGTTAAAATTTAAAGTAAATCTCAGCAGTGTTTCTTTTTTTACAATGTTTTGAAAGTGAAACTTCAATAATAATCACCCTGTTCGTCGATTTTTAATTCACAAAACATCTTAATTGCTTCAAATAAATGTAAACTCATCAAAGTTTCATGTATGCAGCTCAAGAATTTTTGTGAATGATACTTTCTAAAAAAATTAGAAAGAGAAATATAGCGAAATATCTTTCAACTCATACCTCTCAGATTTTTTTTTTTAAAACTTAAGCAAACAAAACACAAAAGCAATAACTTTTCTCAAGTTCACGACATTTAATTCTCAAAATATTTTCTAAATAAAAAAAATGAGTCTTTAAAAATTTGCTTTGAAAACCCCACAATAATGGAATTTTTTTTCAATATCTATCTATCTATCTATATATAAATCTTGTTCAAATTTTCAATCGTTAATAAAATATTTTCTATTCATCCATTCCAGTTCAAATACATTTTTTAAAACTTGTAATGGATGACACTTGATGTTCATGCAATTTTTTTCAAATATTAATTCATTAATTAAATTAAAAAATGAATAAATAATAACAAACAAAAATAATACTCCAACAACATATATATAAAGGAAAATCGTTCGTTGTGTCTCTGTAGCGTGATGGATTGCGCACTGGGCTTCTAATCCAAAGGTCGTGGGTTCGAATCTCACATGGAATGGCCTTATTTCTAAGAATGTGATTTCTTTTTTTACTATACTTTTTAATTAGAATAATTAAGTTTAATCAATGAATAAGTAGTAAAAAAAAATAGTTCAAGACCTTATGTAGAAAAGAAAATGGAAAATCGCTTTATATTTTGTCACTTAATATTGCGCTTCTGTCATATGTATATACATATTTAAATTAATTTTAACTATTTTATAAGAAGTAACGTGTCCCCCGTAGCCAAGTGGTCAAGGTATCGGATCATGGCTAGCGTGTCATGAGTTTAAGCCCAGTACCACTGACGACCCTCCGTGTATGGGAGCAATGTACGTTAAATCTGTCGAGAGCTCAAACGTCCTCGGTGTGGTAGTTAGGAAAGGGGATGCCAGCCCAGGTGTCGTCCGCGTCACTTGACCATGGTTCAAAATTACGCGGTTCGTCACCATCAGCACTCGTGTAGCTGAACAGTGCGACGTAAATATTCACTCACTATAAAAAGTAACTAAAACAAGATATCAATTATTGGCATGGCCAAGTAATTTTAGCGCGTTTTTCACCTGTTGTATTTTACAATAATGCAACTAATGAATTTTTTACTAACAGAAAGTAGTACTGTACTAAAAAAAATTTAAAATGATTAAATTTTAATATGATTCGGCTCATCTAGGGCACAAATGTGACCAAATGCCGAAAACCCGAGGTCAATTGGTTGCTTATTGGCTGAGAAAAAGGTACGACAAAATATGGAACGAAGGCGAAGACGAAATTTGCGTCCTAATAGCGCTTTTGTTCCACTACGTGAAAAACGCGCAAATAAAATTTTTTCTTTGTTGAGCTACGTAGGAATTGACTTAAATATTTTTTATATTATTGTTAGTGAACTTGAGAAATTTCTAAGCAGAGTTTGAACATTTTTTAAAGTTATTAAACAAATTTGAGAAAATGAGTAATGTAATATGAAGCAAGTATAAGAACGATATATTTCACACACACACATATGTTTATAACCAAACATATTTCTGCCTTCTCTAATACATTCCTTCCACACATATATAATATAGATATCTGTGTGTGTGTGTATTACACCCTAAACACGCCGCTTCTGCTGTTAGATGATTTCTTCAAATCTCAACCAGCTGTTACTGTGTTGGAAGACATCGTGAATTGCATTCCCGTCAATACTGATCTTAATTTCTAACAAGAAGCTTCATGGTTCCACCAGTATAAATCGAAAAGGTGTCAGATGAGAAGATCATAGGAGGGGAAATTAATTATTTCGGCCCAAGATAATAATTTTAGAGCATAATTAATCAAATCCGTGAGGAGTTCATCATCAGTTCTATTTGAGAGCTGTGCGTGCACCAATCCTGTTTAAACATATATTAAAAGACGTTCAGTTTTTCTATATTAAAGCATGAAGAACGTTTTTATTAAGGTATTTGGTTTTGAAAAGTAACTTAGAGTATAAGTACTTATTATTTAATTTTATATTGCTAAACTTAAAGTATTTTTACAAACTAACTTATTCTTACTCAAATTTCGTTTCCTTTCAGCCCAGTGATATAGACAAATATAGAGGAAGGTTGGCTGGTCTTAAAACTATTTTTAAAATACAAATATAAATATATTTATTTATTCCCGGAGTTTGCTATTTTATTGATGTGGTTATTTATTTTAGACCTATACTGTTTTGTTGTACTTCTATTTATATTTAAGCTTTTATTTGTATATTACACACACACATTTATGACATTTTATAATACGATTAATATTTATGTATATATGTGTGTACGTTTGTGTGCATATTGTACGAAATTCTGTATAGAAACGTAAATGTTTGTTTATACTACTAGCTTTATAGGACTATTGACGACGCATTGAATTATTTATTTGTATATATTTAGTTTTTAATTACGCTGTGTATATTGGCAACGGTATCAGTTATTTTTGTAATCAATGGAGTCTTGTCGAACAAAATTTGATTTTTTAATTTTAGTTTCAGCGCATTTCTTAACCTAAATCATCAGGAACTAACCAACATATATGTAAACATATATATAACATTTGTAACACTAATTAGACGTTAATTATTATAAATTTGCAAAATAACCTGTATTATAAAAATAACTACATGTATACAGGGTGGTCCAAAATTCATGGTACAAACTTTAAGGGTAGAGGCAAGACATTTTTTGTATAGGAATGTATGGGCGCAAGTGACGTGGTGAGGTGCAAACGGGAAATAAAAGAAAAACGAAATGGAGTTATCGGTTGGTTTCGTTGCAGGTAGGGGGCAGTACATGTATAGCCACCGTTCAACATGATGCATCTCAGTAGGGAAAGGTATTCACAATTGTGCTGACGATTACGATGGGAAACTTACGTATGCCGAAAATGCAGACATGCATTTCTTGTACGGCCGTGTAAATGGTAACGGCAGAGTTGTGTTACGAATGTATGGCACACAGTTTTCTGATCGACGAATGCCAGATCACAAAATTTTTCTGTGGTTACATTGTCATCTTTGTGAAATACGTTCATTACACGTTCTAAGCCGGGAAGAAAGCTTCTTAAACGTTGTGGCTGTTAGACCAGAGTCAAGTACAATAACTGTTGCTCATCACTTAAGTGCGAGTCATCAGACCGTTTGTAGATTGTTAAACGAGAATCGCTTACACCTCTTCCAATTTTAGCGAGTACAAGCTTTGAATCCGTCAGGCTATCTTCACCGACTGCCAGTGGGTGGTACATCAACGTGAGCTGCAACTGAATTTCATAGTTCATGTGCTGAACAGTTAGGAAGAGTTATTGTAAATATTAATGCTTGTCAACAACGCTTTGAATAAACACTTTGTCTTTCATTTCGTTTTTTATTTTTTGCTTGTGCTTCACCGTATCACTTGCGCCCATACATTCCTATACAATAAATGGTTGTTACAATGTCCTGTACTTACCCTTAAAGTTTGTACCATGAATTTGAGACCACCCTGTATATAGAGTGCATTTTATATCTTTTAAATGATTTATGAGAATTTTACTATTTTTAACAATAACCATAAATGTAAGATTATTCTGTAAAAAAGATTGAGGTCACTTATCAGAAGCACAGAAACATAACTTTTAAAACCCTTAAAAACATTTCGAAATTTATTACGGCTTCTATGAAGTTTCGGAATTAAAAGCATGCGAGGCAACTGGACTTCAGGTAGATGTATACCTAATTCTTTTATAGAAAGCCCCAAAATGTGTGCGATTGTTGATTTCTCTATCAACTCAAAGGAAATTGCAAGGTATTGGAGTCACGGATTTAGTTGAAATTTTGTAGAATGGTAGAGTTAGTTTCCCTGTTGACCAACATATATATGGTAATAGGAGCCAGTTAATTAGTTATTTGCAATTGAAGATGCAATTCATTCGTTAAATTCAGTTCTATAGCAAGCGATTACACATAATTGGTAATACTGCACTAATTCGATGCGCCAGATGCTTTTCGAAATTATGTTTCATTTGCTTTTATCAGCGTCTTTCAAGCTGTGGGGCGCGCCCCACTAGGGAGGCGTGATAACTCTACAAGGGGGGGGCAAGCATTTTGAAAAGTCAAAAGCAAAAGATTATTTTTTTTAAAAATATTATTTTACCGAAAGTAAACAAACAAAACACAATCTGACATAATAAAAAATAAAATACAAATTTGAACTAATATAATACACTTATAAATGTATCAGTAGTGTACAAAGTATTTTGTAATTAATTTTTAAGAGTACTGAATTAGGAACAACTTTAATAATTACCAGTGACCCCACACGGGCTTAACATATATAAAATTATATACAAAAATTAACACTTATCTTGATTATTTGTACGGTTTATATTTAATCCCCTTACTGCTGATTAAAAGTTACGCGATTTGTTCTCAATTCTACGCAGGCGTGTGTATGTGATGTATTCGGAGGGATAAAAAGGAATAAATAAGTAAAACGTTCTCTGAAAAATGAAAATCCTTCACAAACACTCTAAAGGTCCTTTTATTGTATTCTAAAGCTTTCGGAATAATTTTATGGATAGCAGTGCACAGAAGAAATCGTACTTCTGAAAGATGTATATATACTTCCGGGGTAATGAACGCTTTGGCTGAGTGACGCGTTTATATACGCCGGTAGCACTTAAGAGGCTATAGCTGTATTATAGCTTTAGCGTCAAAGAATAGTATTATTGAATTTAATACATAGTTAATGTATGGAGGGGGGGGGATCACGATGAAAATTATGACTGAATATTGGGTCGCAAATACTGAAAGTTTGAGAAGTACTGGCTTTTATGACAAGTTTCACCATTGTACGGATAATGAGTGAAAAGAAGCTAGTCATATTTTAAGACGCTTTTATAAGTTTCATTTGTATGTAACGGAATCTTTGAACTCAATTTTTACCCACTTTAACCCTTTCGCGCCTAACGAGACACATACGTCCCAAGCAAATTTCAAAAATATCCTTTGGGGTAGAAATGCTTCTCTGTCTAATGGGAGACTTTGCCACCAGTCCTGCCAATAGTTTTGAAGGTATTTTCATTCACTGAATGTAGATGACACTTCCGTACGTTACGCAATTCTCGCGTTTCTGAAGTGTTGTGGTAGCTCATTTCATACTGTACGAACGTAAATTGTTTAGTTTTGAAAAATACCGCTTATTTTCGATCAAATTTTGATTTATTCATAAATCTAAGGCCAGATAAATTACTCGAAGCGGATTTATTCTAATAAAATGGTAAATAGCAAAGTCTTACTTCCGTTATAATTATCGTGACATATTAGATCGAAGATTTTGCAAGTGGTGGAAAAAAGTATTTTTTCGCCTATTTATAAGCGCATTCATGGATTGCGTACTGCGAACTCAAACATCGAAAAACCCCCTTTCTTGATTTTATTGTACCCCTTGATGGCGTCCGGAAAGCCCAACGCACAGTACCAACGCCGTAGAGGAACTGGACGCCCATCCAAAACATCACGAAGCTTAATCAATGTTGGTGACCATCTGCCAGTAACAACAATAACACGATGGCGGTGCCATAAATGTGCACAACAAAAGAAGGAATCACGCACTAAAATAATGTGCAAATCGCCTATTGTCCCATCGGGTATTGATTGTGTGTGTGTTTTAAACCATGCTATTCAACATTAAATTAATTTTTACGTCTATAAAATCATTGGTTTTCTTTACAAAATTACGTCATTGAAGACTACTGGGACACATTTGTTCCAGTAATCAGGACTGATGGGACATATATGTCCCGGTCCTAAACCAATGTTTAAAATTTTCTTAAAAATATAACATCTTAGTTATAGCACTCTGGTGTGCCCTACTCATAGTTAATGTTACCTAAATTATTCTGTTGAAAAAAAAAAAAACTCGTCGCGAAAGGGTTAAAAAGTCAGCATTTGTCCAGGACCGATGACAATACAATAGTTTAATAATTTTGTTCCATTGTCCTGACCAGGATCATCAGGATTAACGATTTTCCATTTTCAGATACCATTTCCAGATTTGGCGACTAAATATGTTAGTTCGATTAACAATGAAAGGGTGTTTTTTTAGTTTATAAAACTATAATTTTTTAATTTAAACTAATTCTGTTAATCTTATAAATGATTTATTCATTGCTTCCTTTCTCAATTTATTGTTTCTAGGCAGATTAACTAGCACAGTTAAAGGGCTTTTCTTCTGTTCTTGCGAAATGCTTCATTATTTTGTAATAAATATATTCTGTACTTATAGGAATGATAGTGACAAATAAAACTCTTATAATATTTCCAGTCATTAAAGACATTTCACTTCCAATTGATTTAAACTCCACTATGTATCTTCATATGTAAAAATAGAGATAGAATAAAAAACTAGTAATTCACCCACCACAAACTCGAAACCGGCTCCTAACGGCGAGAAACACCGATCCGCTGCTGCTACGCCAAACCCATTACGTGTAATCGTTTGCTACAGAACTGAATTTAACAAGTGAATTGCATCTTAAATTACAAGTATCTAAAAAATTACTGAGTAATGGCCCCTATAACCATATTTCTTCTTCACCAATGAAACTAAATCTACCAAAGTTTGAACTAATCCGTGACCCCAAGACTGTCCTTGTCAGATTTATGAAAATATATATCTATGGTTCTATCATTTATTTATCTATCTCTTTGTGTATAGCAGTGATTCCCAAAGTGGTCTATATAGACCCCCAGGGGTCTGTGACAACCCTCAAGGGGTCTACGTCAGTGAAAAAATAATTTGGGGTCCATGAGGTGTAAATGGGGGGGGGGAGGGTCTATGATAGTGACAGCATAAAATTTACAAAGACAAGTTACATTTCAGCATTTCTTTCCAGAATTAAGCTAAAGAAGTATATATTGGACATCGCGAATTTTTTCAATTTGTCACAGTCGATCTTTCAGGACATTTTCACTTACTTTCAACATTTAAATGCCCTTTACTCAGATTTTGAAAATAGGTTTCAGATTGCTTTTTTATAGTAATACCACAGAGAGTAAACAATGAACTCATATAGTCTTATTGAAGTTAAATGTCATATTACAATAGGAATTGATCAGAATAGGTCCTAACGCAGATCATAAAGTAAAGGTTAGAAACAGATTTCAGCAGTCTCAGTGGCATAATGGAGAATATTAGCCCCTCCCCCTCTGCAAAGTCAGGTTTTGGGCCCCAAGCTGGATTTTTCTAAGGATTGCAAAACCATAACATAACATAGGCTTTGAGCCCTTTAGAATCCCCTTGGAATCCACACTGCTGGGGTGTACAGCAGAATATAAGCAGTTTTGGCTTTAAAAAGAAATACCTGTTTTATGTTGCAAATTATGGAATATCATGAGAAAGTTTTTAATTGCTTTTCCTAGTGAGAGAGAATTTCAGTGAGTTTGAAAGTCTCAAAAACAAACAAAGAAAGGGAAAGAAACTGGACACTTATTAACAAAGGAGATTTAAGGTTAAACCTGACTAGATTAAAATTAAGTGTTGAAAATTTGTTATTGAATTACAAGATTTATTCCTCTCATTAAAAGCATTTGTTTGTTGTTCAGTTATTTTTATGTATTAATTTAGTTTAATTCATTAACATGCATTTATTAAATTTTAAACGCTATACCTCACTACAGTTAGAAATTTAATTCTTTTAAAGTAAGTAGTAGTACCAGCTATCAAAAAGACATTTAAGTTGATAAATTTGCAAAAATTCAATATTAGAGGTAAGCAGGGGTCTACCCAAAACCGAAAACCATGACAAAGGGTCTACGAGACAAAAATGTTTGGGAACTTCTGGTGTATAGGGATCCATAGCATTGATTGCAGTTTTTCCAATTAGTATTCATTCTGATAGGACTAGGAATCCTTAATCAATTGCAAGAAAAGTGCAAATGAGAAGGGAAAAATGATGGAAAATAAAACTGGAAAAGAAAGGAAAGATATTGTGAGTGTAGCTACGAAAAGGGAAACAGTGAAATAAATCAAGTAGGATCCTAAACTAAGTGCCATTAAATTTGATGTAGAAACCTTGGTAATCATTTGTAGGTGTATTTATTCACAAATTGTGTCGAAATGTTATAAAAAACGCTGTTCAGCTGAAAGATGGCAGAAAAAGTAGTCACTTACAAGCCTACAAAATCTCAGGATGTGTCTAGAACTTCCAAAACACATAGGTTTTGGAAGTAAGTTATTTTTTATCGAGGGGTATAAGTGTAATATACAGGGTGATTATGAAACCATGGGACAAACTTTGAGGGGTGGTAGAGTTCACTAAAATAAACAACTTTTGTATAGGAATATGTGGGCGGAAGCCCCACGCTTTGTGAGGCATACGCACACAAAAATAACATATTAACGGAAACATAAAACGTTAGTTAGCAGCATACTTAATAAGAAGCTGAAAGAGAACTATTGGCGATGGACCTCGAAATTTTGAATTATAGTGAAGTGACGAGGACGACATGTTAGCTGGCACCTCCCTCTGCTAACTTCCACGCCAACGGGATGACGTATGAGTCCTGATAAATTTAATGTGCGTCAGACCCCTGAACATGGCGGGTCTTCAGCTATCCGTGGCTTAAACTCGTGGAATGTCAGCCTCGAGTCCATGATATTGACCATTAGGCTTCCGTGGTCACATCTCGTAAGGTCTAATGTAAGCTTTCGGTGTGGAATCGGTCTTTTAACCATTGGATAGTGAGTACGGATCTTATCCTTTCAAGTGGTCGCAGTTGACCAATGGTTATTTTCATGAACTTGAGGACAGAGGGTCGCGCGCTCGAGTCCTGGTTCCACTGAAGACCCTTCGTGTAGAGAAGGCCGATACACGTTAAATCTTTCGAATCTTATTGTCCTCCCGTTGGTGTGGTGTGATAGTTTGGAGAGGGAGCAGCTCAGGTGTCAACCTCGTCCCTTGTTCATGGTTCAAAATTACGAGATTGGTCTCTAATAGCCCTCGTGTTGTTTTATAGTGTGACGTTAAAATAATTCTCAATCACTTATTCTTCTGAAGATCATCATATAGAAGGGAATGCTGTACGTTCATTGAGTTGAGGGTAAATTTAAGTAACTCTGGCGTACATATCGGTTTTGATCAATCCTAGCTTTATGTGCCCTGAACGTATATATACGTCCTTCCAAAATACGATCCTTTTCCTTACGGTGCTATCAGTAAAACTATTCAAAAGCCTTTGGAATTTGGAATTAGGGTCAAGTGACGAGGACAACACTTGATCTGGCACCCCTCTTCTAACTCCCACACTACACCGAGAGGGCTTTTCAGCCTCGGCATATTTAACGGGGATCTTCTCTCTGCACGATGGGTCTTCAGTGGTACTGGGCTCGAACTCATGAAATGCCCCCACACAGCCATGAACCCATGACCTTGATCACTAGGCTACGGTAGTCTCCCTCTTATTTCAGAGATAAATTTGCTTATTTTTGCCTTTACTTTTCCCCCAATACACCGCATGCGCGCATCTATGTGAAAAACGGTGGCAATTTTAATCCGCAGTTAAGGGATTAATCATTGGTAAAAATTAACAAACTTACTAGGCTGATGTAAGTTTGTTATATTGTCATTATATTATATTTGTAAAATTGTCAATAATATTACAAATGCAATAACAATTACAGTTTACGTGTTATTGTGAGACAAAAAAAAATCATAAGGTTTCCGAACACGCGTTCGGAGTTCTTTTTAACAAAACAGCATACTAAAATATTATAAATGCCTTTTTAGGACTCAATACCAATAAATATTACTATTTAACTATCAAAATTTAAAAAAAACAAACAAGATATCAATTATTGGCATGGCCAAGTAATTTTAGCGCGTTTTTCACATGTATTTTACAATAATGCAACTAATGAACTTTTTACTAACAGGAAGTAGTGTACTGTACCACTCCTCTAAATGTACTACTATTGATAATGATACAAATCTGTATCAGCACTATAAAAAAGCAAAAAACTAGCGAAATTCAGGAAAATTCGGGAAAACTATGGGAAAATTTAAATATGATTCGGCTCATCTAGGGCACAAAAGCGACCAAATGCCGAAAACCCGAGGTCAATTGGTTGCTTACTGGCTGAGAAAAAGGTACGACAAAATGTGGAACGAAAACGAAATTTGCGTCCTTATAGCGCTTTTGTTCCTTTACGTGAAAAACGCGCTAATTACCTGTATTTTACAAAAATCACAATTATAAGGGAAATTTTAGCAATATTTTTGAAAAACTTCAAAGCAGTTAGAGAAAAAAGTAATAAACATATACTAGTAAAAGTATTACTAAAACAAATTAGATGCATTTATCTAAAAAATGTACTAAAATTTTAATTTTTTATTAAAATTTGAAAATTTTAAAGCTGATTGAGTAAACATTATAAGAAATGTTACATTTTTTTATGAGACCATAATTTAAATAACATGTCATAACTCAAAAAGTATTCATACAATAAGAAATATTTTAGTACATTCTCTAGAAACATAAATATCAGGTTCAAAAAGTTTTATAAAAATACATTCGTAATATTTTGAGTTATCCGACTCGCCATGATAGGTTTTGAGCAATGTAAATGCCCATTCTGGTAGATCAAAAACCCACTTCCAGTTTTTCTAACTTTATAAAATTGATTGTAACTTGGCCTCTAGGTAGCGTAGAAACACAAAGTATTTTTCGTAAATTCAAAAGATAGCTCTATTCAATAAAATAAAAAACAAAAATATCTGTCTTGACTGAATATGGTCATTTTCAACGTGTTCGGATACCTTAAATTTCTAATAAACCAAAATTATACTTATCAGTTTAAATACCCGTAGAAGATAAGAATTGGCTCCGTATTGATTACAGATTTCCTTATCTAATCGTAGATCATTCTTACTGCATTGAATTAAGGTACTCTAACTACTGCTTTTATGCTTCGTAGTTTTGACCCAAGATCAGATGGCAAGAGGACATTTGAGTTGGCACTCTGTTATCCTTATCAGTACCATGCCAACGCGAGGATTTTCAGTTCTGACAGATTTAACGTGTGTGTATCAGCTCTTCTACGCTACAAGTCTACAGTGAAATCAGGATTCTAACACACAATTCACTTGAAACATTGCAGAACACTAGCTTGACGCCATGGTCACTCGACCATCATAGCTTTGTCGCGTTATGTGTGCCTCTTTGTTGGATTTATTTAAATCTATTAAATCAATTCCGCTCTTAACTTAAACGTTAGAATTAAATTAAAATTGTTCGTATTCAAATTAGGGGTTCTTACTAACTATACTGTCGACCAATTTCGTCAAATCATAAGACACAGCCAAATGCCGCGATAAACAGCCAATTATGGAATCCGTTTCCACAAACAGTAATAACAATAACATTTGGCTACATTTCTTGAATTGGCGTTGTCTTTTCATTTGTAGAAATTAGTCGATGGTATCATGCTTAGAACCGAACCGGGCTTCAAATGCTATCTCATGCGAGAGAAAGTGAATCTATAAAATTTTGTCTTATCGTTGCACAAAAGTATTTTGAGCTCTGTTGGTGACGAACCTTGTTAATTTGAAACTCAATTTAGTCAATAGGGTAACGGTGCTAGTTTGATATCATGGGGCACGCGCCAAGTTGCTGTTTATGTTCGCCAAGATGATATAACATTACAATATGGTTACCTTGATATTTTTATCGTTTGGTGACGTGGTTGCCATGGGAATAACGTATATTAGAAGTAATTTTTATTGAATTTTTACCGCGGTAACACACTATAAGTTTGAGTCGATTTCAATTCGATTTCTTTTTTGTTATTAATTTATAATTATTATGCTATTTATTTATAGTTATGTTATACGAGTATATTGTGTATAATTTTTATTATATTACAATATGTGATGATTATTCTTTTATAATTATATTTGGTTATAATAGGATTATTATACACAATTATTATTAAATCATACTATGATATTATATATAATTACCATTAAATTACATTACTAGATACTTATAACATACTGCATAATATTAGTACATATAACTTATTATATTTTATTGATATTTATAATTTATTGATTGGTCTTTGTTATTCTTTATCTTCCTATATTCTTCATTTGGAATATATTTCAATGTGCATTTCAAAATTCTTTAAAATAGTCTTCCCGACTATTTTTTACCGCTAGGCCTCCATCTTGGATTCCATTCCAATGACAAGTGCTGCTTGGCGTGATTTCTTTATCGCGCCAAGCAGTGTTTGGCACTTTGACCCCTGGTATCAAACTAGTTTCCGGGTAGCATTTAATTGGAACACTTCGCATCCACATAACGTGACGAGTTTAAATAGTAATGGTAGCATTCATCTTTTTCTGTAGTACAATAGCCATTAGCGTCTCACTAGGAAGTAGCACTAGAGCTATTTGTGATGGATCTCTCAATTGTGAACCATTGTCAAGGGACGCAAGGACGACACATGAACCGACACCCTCTGTCTAAACTTTCGCATCACCACAATGGGTAGACTTTGAGCCTCTATACACATACAGGTGTTGAGAAGCCAGGACTGGAATCCCTCCTATACAGATAGTATTGCGTCAGATCAGAGGTATCCTTATTGCGGTTCAAAGTTGCGGAGTCTATTCTCGAAAGTCCTTGTATTGCTTCTAATGCAGCTACTGTTCAAAATCAACTGATTGCGGACCTCGGTGAACCTTAAATCAGAATTACGATTGTGTTGAACAAAACGAGCGGATTCCAAGTTCATATCCATGCACATTCCAGTAATAGAATAGTGAATTTATTCGTATTAAAACAAGACATGGGAAGAGGAAAACCCTCGAGTATTTATCTCTCATTTAAACACTTAAAGTTCACATTAAATATTTGAATATTTTTTTTGAAATCCAAAATGACAGATCATTTAATGAATATAAAGCATGATTTTGCGATTAACCATACGGATCCAACAAAATTTAATTCAATTTTATAAATAGGGTGAAAGCTATTTACGAAATAATTCGTAACCTTAAACAATAGGCACGATATGATTAAGAATCTTCCTTTCAATTTCCATTTCAACTAATGACGCGAAGATTTGGTTTCATTTAATGTGTAGGAGTTATTCTGCACAGTGGTTTCCTAAAGAAATATAACCCGGGTGTGAATAGTATCAAGTGCCATTTTTAGCTTTCAGATCCGTTGAAGATCTATTAATAGTAAAAACTGAACAATATATGCATACTTCATGATTAAAATATCTTGCCAATTCTAGAATCCATATAAAGCTAAATAAAATTTAAAGAAGTTAAGATCGTGATTCAAAAACCTTAGGAAACATTGCGAAAATCGACGTGGTATTGAAAAAAGAGATTTCAGTAATCAGGTTTTACTCGACTGTATGGTATTCAATGAACTGATATCATTAAATACATTTGAAACGACTTGAGGTTTTCTCCCTCTCGATACTGGATATTTTAAACTTGTCATTACTTTAAGTTAAATTATTTGGTTCTAATTACTAGTTTCGAGTAGTTTATTCAGTGTTTAAGCTCCATTCATTAAAGAGAACTTTCAGTACAGTTCGCATTCACATATGTAAAGATCTAATTTCTGTAAAACAGTTTTCCCAAAACGACACAGCTCAGAAAGGAATATAAAAACTTATACTAAACACTGCAACATTTTCTTTATTAATATTTTTGTTACAAAGTTTAACTAGACTTATTTCATTTATCTTATACAAATTTTTGAATAGAAGTAAAATTCACATTCCCTCAACTCAACAATAACATTCAACTACATAAATATTAAGTTTGTTTTACCGTTAATCCATGACTTAACAGAGAATTAGATTCCCTTCAGACTAGAACAATCAAAATTTGATTATAAATTGGAAATGTAAAGTTCTCTTTGAAGTACTAGTCACAGGATCAATGAGAGTCAAAACATTCGAAGTCTTGATGCAACAAACAACCATGCTTTCAGCACCAGCCATCTTCATCTGTTAATGACGCTTCTTGCTGCTCCACCTGCATCTCTGCTGCTTGGGCTTGTTCTTCCTCCCGTTCTGGTACCACCTCTACTTGCTGCTCATCCTGCTCTACCACTTCCAAGTGTCTCTCTTCCCCTCGCTGTCGCTGTACAAAATTCAGTTCGTGCCACATCCTCCGACGACCCAGAATTGGGTTTCTGCTATAAATCCATCTCATTATCTGCAAGGCCGTCGTAGCGCGTGCCATACGTGCAGCGCTTACCGATTCCACTGCAAAATAGACATGTTTGGCTCCGTGGTGTACATTGAAAGATTGGTACGGATGAGTTAAATTTTGAAACTCCTCGGATATTTCTTTGTAAATACCGCTTAGCGTGTATCTTTCTTTAGCGGTCCGTATCAACTCCATCCAACCTCCCGCCTCTTCCAATTTTTTTTGAAGGCGACATCTGTAAGTAAATACCCAGATCCGGACAAACCAAAAAAGTGAAACTGATACATCGACATGACGCAGGTACAACAACAATTCAGCCATCAGAGCAAGATTACTCAAAGTGAAATTAAAGATATCGCCGTCGTAGTAAGGTCTCATTTGTGCCAAGATCCGTTCAACAATTTCAACTGAAATTTTCTCCCTGTTTAAACTTTCCACCAGGCTCATGCTTTCAGAGAAGCATTTTCTTAAGGTATCTCGCATGTAGAACTGAAGACAGACAACAGCATGAATGATATCCTCCGATTGAAACGGAGAAGGAAATATTTGATCAGGAGCACGCAGGCCAAATTTACACGTACTCGCAGAAAACAAATTCAAGGCAAAACTTTCCAAGTGCTCGGTTTCTAACGGGACCCTAACTTCTTCGTCCACTTCCATAATGCGAATGAATAGCAACAGGAATACACTGCTTGAGTAAGCCACCTTGTAAACTGAAAAATGAAGTAGACAGAGAGATTTTAAAGCATATGCCGGTAAATTATTGTGTTGCCACTTATAGTAAAAATTATTCAAGTTTCGTTGTTTTTAATAGATTTAATTTCTTCACACCATAGCCGTGTGGCTAGCATAAAGAATCATCTGCTGCATCATATCAACTTTAGAAATAAGTTGAGGAGTCAACTAGTGTTCCCAGACATGACGATAACACTTATTACTGATTTCATAATCTTTTTCACCTCACAGAAGGTAATATTTTCAACTTTACGCCCATTGACCATGGTGCTCGAGCGGTCGTGGTCAGCATTGTCAAGTCACAGTTTCGAGTTCTGGCGCCACTGAGACTCATTAAACCTATCGTGGTTTAATGTATTCCCGTTGGCGTGTTAGGGAATTTCGAAGAGGGGTTCCAGCTCAAGTGTCGTCCTCATCACTTGACCAGGGTTCAAAATTACGAGGTCCGTCACCAATAGCCATCGTGTTGCTTTACAGTGTGTGAAACGTTAATATGCGCTCACTCACTCACACCACTGAAGAACTCACTATGTAGAGGGGCTGATTATTGTTAAATGTGTAGAAGTTCAAAGTGCACAAGCTAATGTGATGCATTGAAGTTTAAAGAGGCTCAAAATTATGAAATCCCTCAGCAAGAGACGTTGTGTAACTTAAAAAGGAGACCTTAAGGAAAAATGGAATAAAACCGGCATCAAATTGATAGTTTTAAGTATTTTAATAACCATTCGCTTATTTTTTTTAAAAAAGAAAAAACAAGAAATTGTAACAACTTGGCTGTAAGATACTGAAACTCACCATTTTGGACTGGTGTCGTCCCTTTTTACAAACAGTATTTCAGATTGGAATAAGCAGGCAGATACAAGGTGAGTTTTAATATTGTTAAATGAACTTTAGAATGTTGAGAGAGATTCTAAATTTCTAGCCCTCATCAAGCCCTTGTATTTTAACATTGAAGTCAATCACCACAATATGCCATCCTACAATTGACTTATCACGATTTAATAAATTTATGTGACCCCCTCTCCCCTCAATGAAATAAAACCAGATGGAGTCAGTTTATGCCTAATAGTTATTTGGGTTTCTCTTTCGTAACTTTGAATCTGGGTCATGTGACAACAGTTGACCTGTCACAACGTTTTACTAGCTATTACACTTCATTAATTAGAAAACATTGAGTCCTGAAAAATTTATGTGCATTGATTCCCCTATACACACGCCAGGTCTTTATGGACACCAGGACTCGGTGCCACATTTCTCTGGCCACGAGTTCGTGACCATAACCAGTAGCCTACTGCGGGCTACCATACTCGTAATAGAAGATCACAATTCCGAATTATTTGTCATGGATCGGAAATTGTACCTGGGCTTGTAAGTGACTTTGCGAAATATGGAAATTTGAGCCCCAATCTCTTTGGAGTAATTCCTTTATGATTAATTTTATCTTAAATCTTATGTTATCACATTTAAAAGGAACACGAATTTGTTGGTATGGGATCTCAATTTCTGAGTAATTGTTAAGTTACGAAGATAACAACAGAGTTGACCACCACTCTCCTAACTTTGACACCGCACCAAGTTGAGGATATTGAGTTACGACAGATTTAACGTGCTTCAACATTGTTACAAACCTTAACTCTAATCAGAACTCAAACAAGAGGGCGAATAAAACATCACCAGTCATGAACTCGATACTATAATCCCTTTGCTATGTCGAGTGAGTGGTGTAACGGAGAATATTAGGGCCCTCCCCCAGCAAAGTCTGGTTTTGGGCCCCAAGCCAGATCTTACAAAGGGTACATACTGGGCATCGTTCAGGCTTTGGGCCCCCTAGTACACTGACCCCCCACAATGTGAGGTTACGTTGTCTCGAGTTCGTACCCACATTGTTGGTAATGAGTTGATTCGTACCCATGTTGATTATAATTATTTAATTAATTGAGAATCATTTCTATCACATATTATTCCACAAAAGGAATACAGCTTCAAATCTCTCAAAACTCGAACCCAGATTTGATTTTAATTTGCTACATCACCCTTTGAAACAATACGAGGGCCAGCGGCGACGGACCTCTTAATTTTGAGCCATGGCCAAGTGACGATGACAAAACCTGAGCTGGTACCACTCACCGAGCTTCACACCACTCCAGTGGGAGGATGTTTGAGCCGTGACCGGTTTAACGTGCAGCGGCGCACTCTATAAGGTGATTCTTCGAAGGTTCGAACTCATGACATACTAACTATGAGTCTGAGACCTTATCCACGAGGCTTCTGTGGTCACACCAGGAACGTGGTGTGGAGTTTTGTTGTCAATAAAGAACTGACCAAGGACAATTGGTGATGCTTCGTAATAATGATGTATAGTAAGTGACAAGGTCAACATCTGAACTGGTAAATCATTATTAAACTTGCTCGTCACGCAACTATTTTATTGAAAAATAAGAATTGCAAACTTTGTTCGACAAGGTCTGTAAGCTTCCATGTCAAAAATAATAAGCAATGCTCTTATTCTGCGAGAAGTAATGAGAAGATTCGCGTCCGGGCTTCAACAGGTACATCACTGGGTTTTTGTTATGTTTTGATAATCTACAGAAGTCTTCAACCTGGATTCCTTGGAACCTTGACAGGGGTTCCGCAAGTGTTCACTATTTACTAATTCAAAGCACCAAAATTCAAGTGAAATTTTAATTTTAATAAAAATTCGAATTCTTACAAGCAGCTTGCTTGTAAAGGTAAATAAATATTTCAAGGATAAAATAAAATCTTAAATTTCGTTAAAGTCACGTGCTTCAAGTGTGAATGGATAAATCAGAAGAATGAAGAAAATTCTTTTGTGAAAAATTTATTCTAATTATACGTATAATTATAGAAATTTGTATTGTTATGTCAAAAGTTTCCTACCAAATGCAATAAGCAGTACAGAAAAGTAACATTTTCAATAGACAAATCTTGACATTTATTCAATAAAATAATTATTTATTTAATAGGATTCTGTAACCACCCTTTATTTAGACTCCTCCCATGTTAACTGTAGAAGGAATGGTTTGATTGACAACTTTTTCAAGCGGATCCGAATTGGTGAGATCGTTCCTCATTACGTTTCTTCTTTTTTTTAAAAGTAATTTGGTATAACTTTTCATCTGACTTTGGAGAAATTTTTTCTTAATTTTAAATCTTATACAAGTTGGTGTATTGATTCAAAGTGGAGTGTTGGAGTGGGATAGAGAGAATGGGTGATTTTTCTCGCCCAGGGAATGATATGAAGGTGGAGACTACCAGTACAGACTTAACATTGAATAGATATAGATGCAAATTAACTGATATGGAATTGTTGGCCAGGTTTGAGGAAAGATTGAATTTAAATACGACCCCAAATATTACAATTTTCTTAAAATCGGAAAATAATTTTCAGAGTGGTAATCCACTTAAATTAAAGGAATTAATAATGAAAAATTTCACAATCAAGAAAAGTATTCAGAGTTTTAGCAAAACAAGAAATTCAGAAATCATAATCAAAACAAATAGCTGCGTGACAGCTACAGAAACTTTAAAAATTAAAGAAATTAATGGATGTAAAATAATTTTTAGATTATCCTTTATTGGCCTAAGTACAAGTTACATTTTGCAGGGAATAGACACGGAATACACAATAGATGACATAAAATCTAAACTTGAAAATAACAATCACGCCAATTTTGGACATCCAACGGTTCACACAAAAAAAACAGAATCTGGATACAAACCTATCAAAACAATTAAAGTAACCCAAATAGGATGCACGATCCCCGAAAGAGTATCAATAGGATTTGAAATGTTTAAAACTAGCCTTTTTTTGAAAAACCTAAACAATGTACTAAATGTTGGAAATTTGGTCACATAAATAAATTTTGTAGAAGCTCAATTAAATGCCGTGTATGCTCACTAAACCATTCTGAAAACGAGTGTAAAGAAATAAATACAAAAAAATGTAGCTGTTGTGGAGAAAATCATGAAGCTAACGATAAAAGCTGTAAAAAAATATCAGGAGGAAGTCGAAATCTTAAAAATTAAAAATAAGCAACAAATCTCGAGAAACGAAGCAGTCGAAATGTTCTATAAAGAAAAAAAAACCTCATTCTCGGCCATAATTTATAATAAACAAACTGAGAAAATAGAAACCCTAGAAAAAAAGTTTCAAGAATTAAAATTAAAATTGGAAGAAAATAACATTTTTGAAATGAAATTGGAACAAATTGTACAACGATTTACGGTAGAACTAAACGCGTTGATAAATCAAATAAATTTAAAATTTTCATCCTTGATGAACACAATGGAATCTTCGTTAAAAAAAATTGCATCCAATATAACAGTTTCACAAAATGATGACTTTCGAATTAATAGAAAAATTAATGAAAAATCAAAAAGACTGAAAAACTCATCAGAAAAGAGAGAAAATACTTTAGAAAGTATAGGAGAACAAAGTAAAATTTAGATAAATTTACAAAATTCCTAATATTCTAAAAAAAATCAATATTAATCGGCTTTCTTTTTGATCATTTAATCTAATTCGTACTATTGCACATTTTCCCCTTTTAAATCATGAATATAATCCAATGGAATGCACGTGGAATCAAAAACAAAAGATCAAATATTCTATTCACGCCAATTTTTCAAAAAGCAAGCATTTTAATAATTCAAGAAACTTGGCTACATCCTAATGATAACTTCACAATTCCCAATAAGAATATATCCCGAATCGATAGAAATATCAGAAGAGGAGGAGGATTAATGGTAGTTTTAAACAAAGATATTAGCGCAATAAAAATATTCTCAGAAATTAGCGAAGTTTTAGAAATTTTAATAGTCAAAGTTCAGATAGATACAGTTCCTATCACAATTTTTAATATTTAAATCCCACCGGGTAACTTTAAAGACGACAGTTTATCAAAAATAGCATCATATATAGATAATCATAGCTTAATATTGGGAGATTTTAACGCATCTCATGAAATATGGGGTTCAAAGAATTCAAATACGTCTGGGGAAAATTTTTTTGATTGGATTATCGAAAAAATGACTTAATTTTATTAAACGATAAAAGCCCAACTTATCTCCATTCTTCGGGAATTTTTACATCTATAGATCTTTCCTTATCATCCATCTATAAATTTAAATTACGATATGACGTGGTCCGCAAGTACCGATAGTTTTGGAAGTGACCATTTCCCTATTATTATTAATTACGAAAGCACAAACAGCTCAACAACAAATAATTTTAAACAAAAAACAAACTGGAACAAATTTATTAATCTTATTCAACAAAAGCTAAATTCAAATGAAAATATAAATATAGATATTATAGAAGAAATTAGAAAAGCCCAAATTTTTTATCTCAGGAATCAGAAATAAAACAGATCAATTCAAGAGCTCCATGGTGGACAGCAGCATGCGGGTATTTAAAAGAAAAAAGAAAAGAAAACTCCTTAAGAAAACAAGAAAATACTTTAAAGAAGAAGACTGGATAAAATATAAAGAAATAAGTGCAAAACTTAAGCGAACTATAAAAGCCTGTAAAGAAAACTTTTGACACAAGACATGTGAAAAAATCTCTTCTCCTAAAATCCTTTTTAAAATAATCCGGATAATCAAAAATAGAACAATTTCGAACTATTCTTCATTTAACATCATTGAGAATAATGGAATCATACTAACAAATGAACAATCCCAAGCAAATTGTTTTTTAAAATAGTACGCAGAACAAAACAATAATAGCATCCAAAATATTTTTATTCCGGACTATAGCCAAGATATTAATAAACCGTTCTCTTTAAAAGAATTAAAAATAGCAATATCTCATAAAAAACAGCAGTCCAGGGCATGATAAAATTTCTCTCCAAACAATCAACCACCTCCCCATCAAAGCAATAAATCTTCTCCTGAAATCCTTTAATGACAGTTGGTCTTCTAGTCAAATTCCAAAAGATTGGACGCACGCAATTATTTTACCATTCATAAAACCTCACAAAAATCCCAAGGAAATAGCATCATATCGCCCAATTTCACTTACCTCAATAGTTGCCAAATTAATAGAAAGAATGATCCTACACAGAATGTTAGATTGCAGCTTTCAAAATAAAATTTTCACGTAAATCATCATGGCTTTTACCCCCACAGAAGCAGTATTAATACGATTCTTCAACTTCAACATGATATCATACTGGCTAGAGAACGTAAGGAATACTTTATTCTAGTAGCATTAGATATTAAATCAGCATATATGACTCAGTGTGGCCAAGTGGTCTAGTTTCTAAATTAAAACAAGTTGGATATTCAGGTAAATTGCTACGATGGATTCAAAATTTCTTACATCAAAGAACAATTCAAATTAAATGGCGGAACAATTTTTCGAAAATCAGCAAAAGTAATTATGGTATACCTCAGGGTTGCATCTTGAGCCCTTTCCTATTTATTATTTATATGGCAGACATTTTTGAAATCCAACACGACAGCCATCTTCTAGTCTATGCAGACGACATACTCTTATATAATAGCGGCACAAATTGGAATAAAACAATAGACGAATTACAAGTATCTTTAAACAATATTTCAGCCTGGTGTAAAAAATGGAATTTGCCCACCTCTCTAGAAAAAAGCAGTTTAATCAACTTTTCCAGAAAAAGAAGTACAATATCTCCTATACTTAAAATTTCTGATAAACCTATTCCCGAAGTAAAGTGTCTTAAAATCCTAGGTATAATCTTCGACCCCAATATCACTTGGAAAAATCATATTATTTACCTCCAACAGAAAGGTTTTAAATATTTAAATGCAATCAAAGCATTATCGTCCCCTAAAATAGGAACAAGAACTGATACGCTTTTAAATATTATTAATGCCACAATCCGTTCTATTTTTGACTATGGAAGTCAACTTTTTTCCTTTTTAAGCAATAGCAATAGACAGAAACTAGAACCAATTTACAATGCTGCATTACGTTTAGCCCTAGGTCTCCCAAGAAGCACTCCGATAGACGTATTAAGAGCGGAATCTATGAATGGCAGTATCAATAATCGACATAAATTCCTTTGTCAAAAATTTATTATTAAACAAATAGCATTAAAAGACTGGTCTCCAAATGCAAGATTATTTTGGGATATAAATCATAATTTTTATAGATATAGAGAAAAAGAAATCAGTATTTTTCAAAAGTCAATCAACCTGCTCTAAGAACTATGTATTTCTAAAGTAGATATTCTTCACTGGACCCCTCCTCCTCCAATCTATGATAATCACAAAATAAACATCTATACTCATGAACTGCCTTTTCAAAAGAGAAATCTTCCAGATATCATAGTGCAAAATATGTTTAATGATTATATCCAGTCAAACTTTCTAAAATACTAATACTAAAAAAACTAATCAAACATCAATAGGAATTTTAATTCCCAAGAAAAAAGTTAGACAAAATTACATACTGAAAGAAATGATTTCCATTTTTACAGCGGAAGCTATCACCATATGGACTGCGTTAAAAAATTGGGTTTCAGAAACAGAAAACTATGTCATCCTGACGGACAGCTTATTAGTTCTAAAAAGTATCCTTAATATTAATAGAACGATAATATTAAATTTAAATTCAACATTACACGAGTGTCTCCAAATAGCTCAATCAATTACATTCATTTGGGTACCAGCCCACAAGGGAATAGAAATTAATGAAGAAGTAGATAAATTAGCTAAAGCCTCTCCAGATCCTTGGAATATTATTCCTTGGAATATACTGGGAAGATCTACATACTTTTTTCAAAAATCAACACAAAAGCGAAAACGAAGAAATATGGAAAAAGAGCAAGAGACATAAAAATTATAGTTATATTTCTCATCTTAAAAAATGGAAAAGACAGGCAGCAAAAAATAGAAATACAGAAGTTTTAATTAATAAGCTACGGGCAAAGAAATTACCATTAAAAGATATTTATTTTCTTTTTAAACAAACAGATTCTCGATTGTGTTCAGATTGCCATGTACCAGAAACTAGTGAACATTTTATTTTAACCTGCAACAAATATCAATCGCAACGTAAAATATTGAAAATTTTTATCTCTAATCATAGTGAATGGTCTTATTCATCAATATAGCGAATTGTGATACATTAGAGCATATTCAAAAAGTGGAAGAATTTTTAAAAACAACCAATAGATTCTAAAATACCAAGTAATAGATTCAAAATATTCTAGTTTCACCAACCACAGTTGAAGCATAAATTAACAAAGCTTACAGTTATACAAGACCTATCCCTGCATCCTATTTGAAGAAAAAATGCAAATAATCATTTTGGAGCATAAGGTGCTAGCCAGGGCTCCAGATGTACAGTGGCTTCACTGTATTCAACTGAACTGAACTGAACTGTTGAAAGACTTACGCCTCTAGCGGGTCGAACAATCTTCAGTGATAACCAAGCTTCGGGACTGTAAGGACGTACGAATATACGCTCTCCGATCCCTTTCAATTTTAATCTAAATGTTAGTTCTCAGTTATGTATGTAAATGCTTGTTTGTCTATAATAAATATGTTTTAATTAACTAGTGGGCTCAGTTAAGAGCCCCTTCTCCACGTGTCCCTTTATTTAGGAATCACCCCCTCATACTTTGGCGCCCCACGTTAGGCGCCAGTTATAGCTCGCTAGGATGAATTGGTCGATCATTCGAGGATATTAAGTCACCTCAGGGTTGAATACAGTTTATTTATTGTACATAGACACATTTATACAGTTCATTCTACACAGTTCCAGGATAGAAAAATATATAAAAGGCAGAAACAACATTGGGGAAAAATTCCCACGCGATGGTCATACCAGTGTACCCACACCTTAATGACTCAACTACCAGTTTCCCCAGAGAAAACCTTGCAGGTACTCTGTCTGGTGGCGCCATCTGGCAGTTATTACAAAAATAAAAATAAGTATAACCATTGGTTACAATTCAATGTTTTTTCTGGTAACGAAAGTAAGTTGTGTATGTTGATAGGTCAATTTTAGATGTAATTTCTTACATCAGAGTCATTATGCCAAAGAGGTAATATGGAAATGGATATGCATTCAAATTTATTTTTTAACGACAAATAGTAATACAATAAATACACCGTGAGAAGTTTCTAAATGTAAATGGTGTATACCCACTAACTGTGTATATAAAAGTGTGAAACTAAAACAAATAAAAAAGGAGAAATTTAAAATTTTAATTTTACTTTCCTTAGTAAAATTAATAAATTGTTTAGTTAAAATAAAATAAAACAGTTATTAGTGAAAAGTTTTTAAAAAAGATCCCGCACAAGTGTTTCAAAGCATTTTTGTGTACAAGGTATAAATTGTGTAAGACTTTAAAAAAAAAGACTAAGTCGGAAAAAATAAAATTCCTTTGAACATTTTCTTTATTTTTGAGTGATTTTTCAGCCTCCATTAGTCTTGTAAAATGTGCAAAATCTGCGCGAAATATAAATAACAAAACAAAACTCTACTATAAAAAATGAAGAAAAATTATTATTTTTTTCTCTCTTACTGTGTTTCAATTTCTTTCTATTTAAAAGTTAAAAAAAAGTAATGTCGCTTGCTTGACAAGTTCTCTCACTAAACTAGTTATTTTTAGACAATTTATTTAGTGTAGATAAGTTTTAGAAAAATAGTACTTCATTTCGCTGTGGAATTACTTTCCATCATAGCTTCTTAAGCTTAGTTTATTTAATATTTTTACTAGAATTATTTTGTAATGTAACGGGGAACAAAGAGTATAATTATATTGTAAATAAAAGTATTATTGTGAATGAATTTCTTGCCTCAACTGGTTTCATTTTACTTTGTTGTAAATTAAATTTAAAATAGTTTATCAAATGAGTGTTTTTTTAAAAAATTTTAAAGGCATTGAAATAAAAACATTTTCCCATTCCGATGATCAAGTTTTCTGAAAAAAAAAACCTTTTTAGTAAAAATATACTTTTTTTTGGTAATTGTACAAGCACATTTTATCAAATTCATCAAGAGCTTCAAAAGACGAGGGTAAAAAAACTCGACTCATTTTTTTAGTCAATTTTGAACGGTTTCAAGATAAAAAAAAACAATGTTCTTCTACAAAATTGCATCCTTGCTCTTTTTAAAAACAAAGGGGAAAAAAATATTAATCACATTTTAAAAATATTTTTTAAACTTTTGGTAGATTTAATATTTTAGAGTTTTTTTTATATCTTCCACACACGCAACGCACTTTTTTTTGTTCAAATTTCCCTTCCTATCGACAGATATTTATCCTTCGCAGATTGCCTTTAAAATAAAATGTATATCAGTATTTCATTTTTTAGTTCAAGATTCTTGAAAGACCCTCAATTCTTCCGTCTCATAACTAGCTTTGTATTAGATTAGCATAATTACATTCCTAATTCATTGGTTAATTACAGGGTGATTGTTAACGGACAAACTTATTTCAAAAATGCACATTCTCATTAAGAAAATTTATACTGTTGTTAGAAACTCCTTTGAGATATTAGCAGATTGTTTACAACATCTAATTGCGAGCTTTAATTTTTCTCTGTAACGTAGTTTCTTATGGTGCACAATTATGGGCGCATAAATTAAATTATTCTTACTTTAAGCTGACTCACTTTAGACGTAAGGAGGTGTCCTATTTTTATTTTAATATATTTTGAATGTATTATAATTGTTTATTGTAACTAATTTGCTTAAGTCTTAAGAAGAAGTTGTGCAGTTAAAAATTTGCAGTAGTGGCCATAAAAATGAAAATATTTCGTATAGAAAGAATGTAAGATTCTGAGTTTACGTAATACAAATAACTACGCAAACATTTACTGATTCATACAGAAAATAAATTCTTTTTAATGATTTTTGTATTAGTAATTCTTTTGCAGGTGAAATCACAACGAGTTCCTAGCATTTCACACCACAATCACTTTTTAGTTTACAATGCTTCTGCTTATATTTTGATTATTATTCCAGTTTTTAGCTGTTCTATTTCTTCAATTATTGTTCAAAATGGCGGTGATATATATATATATTTATATATATTCATTTGATTCGAGTTTGAGGGAGGGTTTATTAACGCAGGGGGGGGGGTTAGCGAATGACCGTGTACTTTTGAGCCTCGATCAAGCGACGAGAACGACACCTGTGCACAGGCACCACGCTCTCATAACTACCACATAACGGGAGAAAATTGAGTCCTTACAGATTTAACGTTCATCAACCCATCTACACGGCTGGTCTTTGATACCAGGATTAGAATCCGTGACTCTCTGGCTACACGTTCTTGAGCATAGCTCCAGTGGCCATCGTAGTTGAAGATCATTATAACTACACTCATATCCATAAATTAAGGATAATGAAGTTCAAGCAAAGAAAGAGACAGAAGCAAAACCAATTTGAATTATTTGTAAAGTCTATTTATTAAACAAAAGGTAAAGAGCAAAAAAGATGCTATATGTTTGACATAATTAATAAAAAATACGATTTTTACTCCCTGGAGCAAATTTCAAAAAAGAACCTATTTACAAAAACAGTATAACATGGTTAGTACGGAGTATGTCTCCCGGACGATGCAATACAGGCCTTACAACGCCTACGCATGCTGAGTATCAAATTATCAATCTGATCTTGGGGAATATTGCACCACTCATCAAGCAATGCCCTCCGAAGTTCCGGTAGACAGGTGGGAGGGGGTTGACGGGCTGCAATTCGTCGGCCAAGCATATCCCACACATGCTCTATTGGATTCAAGTCCGGTGAGTATGCTGGCCAATCCTACGGGTGATATCCTCCGATTGAAGTCATTCGTCTAAAATGTTTGCACGATGAGGACGGGCATTGTCATCCATAAACAGAAATTCAGCACCCATGGCGGCCCGAAACAAACGTACATGTTGTTCCAGAATGACATCCCGATAGATGTGGCCTGTCATCGTTACACTCTGAGCATGCAGGTTCTGGAACCAAGAATAATTCCTCCCCAAACGAGCCATCCTGCACCACCGTAACGGTGTCGTTTAATGGTGTTCTCTTGGTGGTAACGGGTACCTGGCGCTCTCCATATGAAAGTCCGGCGAGAATCAGACTGCAAACTAAACCTGGACTCGTTGGAAAACATCACACAAGACCACTGTTGCGGTGTCCACAATGCATGCTCTCTACTCCAGGTTAATCGCAGGCGACAGTGAGTTGCGGTAAGGGGAACACATCTGACAGGCCTACGAGCATATAGACCAATGTGCCCTAAGCGTCTGTACACGGTCTGCCTAGAAACTGTTGTACTGGTAGATGAAGAGAGCTGACGAGACAGGTCTGATGCTGTGCTCCGTCTGTTTCTTTTGGCAGTAATTGCCAAATACCGGTCCTCATTCGGCGTTGTAACTCGGAGGCGACCTGTGCTGTAACATCTACTTACATTACCATCATCTTGGAATCGTTACCAAAGCCTGGAGATAACACTCTGGGCGATTCCAAGTTCCTCGGATACTTCCAGCGGGGTACGTCCACATTCCAGTCGTCCGATAATTCTACCACGTAAAAAATCATCCAAATGCTTCCTTTGTGCCATAACTATGCGGTTATTGCACTGAAAGGCTTTTAAAGCGCCTGTGAACAATTTTACTTCTTTGCCACCATTCCTTATATACTCCTCTCTTACACTCTCGTCATTGTGACGTACTATCAGTGCCATCTGGCGGTTTCCTGTAGTTTGCATATTCTTCTTCAAGATGTGTGTGATAATTCTACAGGTGAAATTTTTATTTTAGAGTTCAATTTCTGTGTGATTCTGAATTATCCTTAATTTATGGACATGAGTGTAAACTACTATACCATGCCAACTGGAAGACTTTAAGTCTTTCGTGTGCCTTGGGAAGATTATTTTCCATCTATATGATCTTAGAAGTATGTCTGTATACGTCTTTTAGAAAATGATACTTAGAATGGGTTTATAACTTTTTTCGCTTAGCAATTTTTTTTTAAAAATGATAATGATGGTGTAATAAAATGATAAATAAAATGATGTAATAAAATGATAAATTATTCGCGTGGTATAAAAAAAGGTGTTGATAAGAAGAAGTTTTGTTGCAGATTTTGAAAGCTTTAGGATTGTCTAAAAATGTATTTTATGTAAAATATTTAATTTATTATATTTTGTAATATTTTTCTGATAGTTACATAATATTCAAGCTTTACCATGAATCTACCGTACAATAAAATCGACTAACACAACTTCCTAACAAAACTAACCAGACATTTATTTACATTTATCATGATGGATAGAATTTAAATTTTGAAACAATATATAAACTAAAAGAAGATTACAAAAAATAATTTCTTAAATGTTTTTTTAAAAACATTATTAGAAAAAAATTAACTTTCAGCTGCTATTTTACTTACAAATAAATTATGTAAGCAATTTTCTTAGTAAATACACATGCAAAGTATATATTATACATGCAGTATAATATAGCCAAAGTAGAGATAAGTATACGTTGTAGAATTTTACAGAAACATAAAGACGAAGATTATAATAATTTTTTTTCTTATATTGAAACATTCACATCAGTTTCTACCTTTTAAAGCCAAATTTAGAATTTAGGAAGTTCATAAATAACTCAATACTACTGAACTAAGCCTTTTCAATTTTTCCCTTTATAGTAGTAATTGAATTGGTAGATTTAAGTTATTTAATTATATTTCCTTGTACGTTTTTATTTCAACCCCAACTTCAAGATTCTTACGTATGTTATTAATTCGTTTTATTTATGTTCGAGAGAGAGAACTGAATTAACCCTTGCGTGGTCCTTGGAAAAAAACTACTTTCCATCCACATGATCTTACAAAATACACCCGTGAGAAGCGCAAAACCAATTATAATATATTGACCTTGTTATTATAACAATGGGAAGACTAATTCCCTCTCCAGTTTTGTGCTGCTGTACATAATCCAGCGATTGTGACATCTGTAAATCGGACAAAAAAGATGGCACTAAAGAAGAAATACCTTGTCCAAAAGCTATCGCTGTGTATAACGACGTCATGGGAGGAATGGATCGCTTCGATCAAAGAAAAGAAATATACCAAATAGGAAGATCTGTAAAATGGTTGGCATCGTATCTTTTATCTTCTTATTCACCTTGCCATCATAAATAGTTTCATACTGTGGCCAGTGAACAAAAGAAACAGAAGTTTAGACCACCTAACATTCCGTTTAAAATTAGCTCGTTAGCTAACAGAGGGATATTCCTCAAGAAAAGGAAAGGACGTCCTGCTAGCTTCCAAGCGAAGAAGTGTGTTGTTCCGGATGATGTGTGCTAAGTCAGTGTGGGAAATCAAATGCCAAAGATGGTTTCCGACTATAAACGATGTGGGAAATGTAGCAGAAAGGGACAAGAAAAGATGACCCGCCACATGTGTGCAGAATGTGCTATACACTTGTGCATAGCAACATGCTTTTCCTCTTTTCATTGCAAATAATCATCATTAAATTTATTTATCTTTAAGACGGTGAATGGTTCCTTGGGAAGTTATTTTCTTGAAAAAAAAATTGAAATGTACACATACAATTTGGCAGCAAAATAATAAAAACTTTCCTAATAGGGCTGCGTATTGGTATTTAAAAAAATAAAATATGTTTCCTTAAATACCATTGTTCAATTGTTAATAAAGCATATAAAACTGCGAGAAATTCAAAAGAAATAAATGGTTCACGAAAGGGTTAAGCCTCGACAGATTTAACTTGTAACAGCCCCTCAACATGACCTGGTCTTCAGTGGTACTAGGGCTAGAGCTTATGACACGCCGACTATGAGCTCGTAAACATGACCACTAGGCTACCATGGCCAACTGTTTTTTTTTGCTCGTAGTTTAACATTAGTAAGAAGTTAAATGTAGGCCTTTAGGCCTAGTCCCATGAAATTTCATTTCTGTCGTTTTATACATACTAATTTCAATCGAAAATGAGTTCTTTTTGGTACTTATGTACTTGTGGATGCAAATAACTGTGAAATAATTATTTGAAAAATATTCTAATTTTAACCTTTCAGTTGCATGAAAATAATATAACAGATTAAAAAATCATAAAAATGAACGAAATTTTAGTCATTAAAATTACAATACGTTCATAATCAGTGTTATGTTTTTAGAAGTATGATACTGTACTTGTGAAATGGATAAAAACATTCTTTTTAACAATCCAGATATCTCAGCTTTTATACTTTTCGCTCTCTATCGGAAGCTTTTAGGTTGTTCCGTAATCATATGATGTACAGCACTTAATATGTTGATTGGTCAGAATCGGTGATTGATACAATGTTGCATTATCTCAATTTAAAATGTGTCAAAAGACAGTATTTAAGGACATAAAAAGGTGTGGTTAAAATGATGGTTGTGTGGTAAAACTAAAAGAATAAATTATCATATGATGTATTGGAGGGTTCTAGACTATCATAAATTTTAAAAAAGTCACCGAGAGAAAATTTAAATGGAGAATATATGTTTGAATAAAATAAATTGTACAAAAGAATATCCTACTAAGCTTAGATAAAAACAGAATTTACAAGAATCTGAGGTATTGAGCTATTAAAATTGAAATTACCGAAAGAGTCATCAGACTAAAATGGAGAACTATTATGATTTATAAAGCTGCCAATGAACACTGAAATAGGATTAAGCATTGTTTTATGGATCCAACCTTCCCCGTTCCGCAGAAATTTTTGACATAATAGAAAAACAGAACCCTATTGAAAATTAAGCCCACATCTATCTACACGTGAGAGAAACACAAAACAGTAGAAATAAAGTGAATGTATGAATATTGAAAAAAGGTTTTTTACATAGAGATGATTAATAAAAGAAAATTTCAAAAACAATAAGAAAAACAAACATGAAAAAACTTATATATGTCTTTGCTAAACAATACATTTTTTAAGAAGATTTGTCCAAGTCAGAACTCGCGCGCTAATTGATGTGTTCAGTGTTGATGTAGAGAAACAAAAGCAAAGGCGCCATCTAGATAGTTTTTCGTAACTAAACTAAGTCAAAAGTATCTTAATAATAAAGGCTAATATATATATATATATATATATATATAATACTGAAATATATTTAAAAATGAATTTAATTGAAGATTTGTCTTCCAGGCAATGCTGAGAGAATTTTTTAAAAACTATCATGTTTTAATTCATTGTCATAAATCAAATAACTGTTTCTTTTTATAAAATTTAGGATAATATTTATAAATATATATATGTGTATGTTGCTACACCAGAATGGCATTTTTATGTTAAAAAAGAGTTTTGTTTTTTTTAAAAATATTGCTAACAAACAAATTATTCTTAACGTTTAACTGAACTCCAAAAAGTTTCCTGATTCCTTATTGTAATTAGTTTTATATAATAATTTCAAATATTGTGATTTGATTATATATAGGGTCATATATATACCACACACCGAGTGGCAAAATCATTATGACCACTTTTTTGATGCAATATTGGACCCTCTTTTGCCCTTAACACTGCTTGGATTCTTCTTGGCATGAGCTCTGTTTGCTGGTTGGTGGTGTGAGGAATTTCAGATCATATTATATTGGATGACACTGTATCTAATTGCCAGTTGTCCCGTTTAATCTCATTCTTGAGATTCTTATTTGGATTGAGATTTGGTGATTGTGCAGGCCATCTAAGCAAGGTAAAGTTTCTGTCATGCTCTTTGAACCAACTAGGGACAATACTAGCAATATATCCTGCTAAAAATATCCCTCTCTGGCAGGGTACCCTATTAATATGAAAGGATGTACTTGATTTGCTATAACACTTAAATACCCTTCGGCATTCAAACAGGAATAAAACTCATGCAATGCCAAAAACATCCCCCAAACCATAATATTGCCTCCACCAGTTTGAAGAACTGTGGCAATGCAGGTGGGGTCCATGCTTTCGTTCTTTTCCCTCCATATTCGCACTCTGGTATCTGCTTGGTGTAATTGAAAATGTGATTCGTAGGACTGTATAATCCCTTTTCAGTTATCTATTGTACAATATTTCTGCTCCTTTTCGAACTGGAGATGTCTATTCTTGTCAAAGGCCAATAGTAGAGGAATTCAAACAGGTTATCGGCTACCACAACCTATTTGGTGAATAGTTCCTTTAGAGATGTTTGCAGCTGATTGATCAAGAACTTCTGCAGTTTGACGTATAGTTGCTTTTATATTGAACTGGAGCACTTGTGGGGGAGGGGGTCTACTCGGTACCCTTCTCTCTAAGTCCTGCACGTCTTTAGGTGTGTGTGGGGGGAAAAGCATCACCAACAAACTCCATAATAACAATTAGATTTATTTAGTCTTTGAACACACACTTAAACAATCACAAGTGAAACTATAAGAAGAAACCTAGGAGTGATATCTAAAGCGTTGATTATTCCTAAAATTCAACTCTAAGTAAACCCGACTACGAGAGATAGATAAGGAGAACAAGCCCTAATGCACCGATAGCTAATTCTAATTTTGCTATCTTAAATCTTCAATCTAATAATTTAATCTCAGCAATTACTTTCTTAACGCGCGCTAGGTTTGTGAATCAAATACTTTGATATGCACACTTACTTAAAAGCTTCACGGCTCCTTCTATCTTTACATCTACAAAACCTATAGACTTTATATAGTCAAACTAATTTACATATATCTCGTGTTCTTCTTTAAAGGCTGTGAATTAATGTAAATGCAAGCCCCAAAGTTTCCCCAAGAGGATTAGTAGGAAATATCTCGCGAACAGACCCGTCACACACTTTCGCAATTCTCTTTTCCGAGCAAGCATTCAGTAGCCTGTGACGATCATAAGCCTAACGTTGAGACTCAATTTTCTGCTAGGGCAGAAGTTCTTAAACTGTGGTCCGTGGACCTCTGGGGGTTCGTAGCGCCTCTCTAGGGGTCCACGGAATCTCTCATGAGACGTTGAGATTTCCCTCTTTTACAGACTCTGAAAAGCCCCTTGGAAAAATTGAAAGATGTGCCATAATAGAGCAGAACACTAAATTGTTCCCAATGAAAAACCTCTACCAGAACTTGTATTTTAATCAAGAATATCAAGTCGGGGAGGGATGTTCAAAATCTTGGGGTCCTCGATGTCACCCTGATACCTTAAAGGGGACCGCGACGATGGACAGTTTAAGAACCGCTGTGCTAGGGCATTCATTCATTTCTGTAAACATTAATAATTGCTACTTTCGAGCACTTACCAAATGCGGTAGTTTTGCTGATATTTTGATATATCCGACATTTCAAGCACCTTCAATTATTTCGCGTTATGAAGCAGCTAAATTATGTTTTCTTCCTATCTCTTCACAAGCAACACCATGCAATTGAGTCTTCACTATTCCTGCATTGCGTATTAACCTTTTCGAGACGGGTGTGTCATATATGCAGCAGTATCAAACTTCCTTATCGGACGGCAGGGTGTTCAACGTACTTTTTCATGAGGACGGGCAAACATGTAGAACCAGTACGAAACGCAATTCATCAGTGCATCATCCGGTTGCTGGTGACATTTGAGGAGGATGCATATGTAACACATCTGTCTCTACAATGTTTTCCATTGATCAGTACGCTGTCGGGAAAAAGTTAATAGTTATTTCGTTCTCTAGTCACTATTACGTGGAGTTATAGCTGATTTTTATAGATATGTTGCTGATTGCAACATATCTATATGTTGCAATATCACTTTCAGAAAGTTTATGAACATTGTGGTACTTATTATACAAGTGTTTTTTGAACTTTGTAACCAGAATATGAATTCTTTGATCCTTATCGAAAAATAAAAATACTTTCCGGAGGTTAATAGCCCTTGTGTGTTGCTCCATATCTCATAAATCATAAACTAAACATTTGAAACATGAAAAAAGTATTGCAATTTTCGCTTAAGTAAACAATGTAGAATAATTTGCATTGTTTATCTCTTATACAACAGAAACTCTATACTCCCCAATAAATTTAAAATAGAAAAAAGAAAAAAAAATACTTGAAAGTTTTTATGTTTAAGAGACAAGCATAAAATTCTTTTGCTCTCAAAAACAGAATTTTGTTCTGCTTTCCTTAAATTTTATGCAGTTACTTAGAAAAACTTCTTATGCCTTACGAAACAAAGTTATAAATAATGTTATTTAATAATAAAATATCAAAGCCTTCACACACACACATTACGCAAACTAATTTTTTGCTGAATTTGGAAATTTTATCTTTTGTGAGTGATACATGATTAAAAAGTTTAAAATAAAAAAAAGTTAAAGGTTTTTCTATACATAATCTACTACTAAGCTCTCACACGCAAAATAAGAAACCATTTATAAAATTTATTTCTTAAAAAAATATTCTATAAGATTAAACTTTGCTTACGAAGTTCCTAAAGTGTAAGTTTTTGAATCCCCAGTGAAATTATGAGCGAATAAATACGCGCGCGCGTGTATTCTTTTTAAACTATGCAATCCCACACGTATGTTAAATATTGAATAAATGCTGTAAATACTTAACTTGTTTAAAAATACTTTAATTTATTTATTGCATTCCAATTCAAAGCCATTATGTAAGTCATGTATTTTTATAGAAATTTATTTAGACTTAGCCTGATAGATTATTTAGTATTTTTTCTTTAGAATATATTTATTACTTTTGGAAGTATTTAGCAAAAATAATCGGAAATTCTTTTTATATTCTTGGTTTCCAAGAAGAGCTACTCTGGTTTATTTCTATGCATAATATGAAAAAAGGCACCCATTAAACTTTTTTACTTGAAATTCCAACCGTGTTCTTCCTTCTTTTAGGAGTAATTTAATTTAAAAAAAATAGAGTTTATATATATCAGTATTGAATTTTAAGCTTTACGCGAAATTTTTTTTCCAAGATTAACTTAATAAAATCTACATAAAAATGGAGTTTTGTTCTTGTTTTATCTATTTGTTCTGCTTGGAAAAATTTGCTTAAGGATTTTATTTTCTCATCGCACAGTTTGGATAAGATTACACACAGAATTGCCAGTAAATACATTTAAAATCCCATGGAACAATGCCACCTAAGATTTTGACAAAAAAAAGTACTTAGCCTATAATTTTTTTTTCATACATAATGTAAGGTTCACTTTATATCGATGAAATAATTGTAATCGTTTTGCTTATATTTATTTGTTAAAACGAAAGTTGGCATCAATGAAGGATAGAAATGGTTGTAATTGAACTGTATTACGATGTGCCGCGTTTTAATAAATGTTTATGCTTTAATTAGTACTTTTATTCGCATACTAAAATCTTTCACGTTGATTCTAAATCAACATTATAATTATTGCATTTATTATTCGTTACTCCTTTTTTTTAAGTATGTTTTAAATTATTTTTGGATTGTATGCTGTAATCTAATAATTTTTTAAAATAAATTTCAGAATTAATTAATTTACTTTTCTTTTGAGCTGACGAATAATTTGCTAGTTGTTTAAATCATTTAAATTATGAAGGAAAATAAGAATTATACAAAATGCATAAAATTGTTGAATGTAAGATTTTATCAAATTTTTGAAGTCTGATTTTTTTTTAAAGGGAACTCGTTGCAACCTTTCCCAGAGTCAGCAGTGAAATGTTAGAATTGTAATAACAAATGCGTTTATTTATATTAGAGTCTACTGTACATCGGGGATTAAACTTTCAAGCTATTTTATCATGCAGTGAAGAGACATTACACTATAATTATCTGCTTAATATGAAGTAGGATCTACTTTCACCCTCAAAACTGCCAATGTCCGAGAGGTTACGGCCTCATCAAATTGCTAATAGGTAGTCTGAGATATCTTATACCAGGAATTCACCAACTGGTCCAACAATCCCACACATTGCAAGCTGATAGCCTTGCTGCATGAATTCGGTTTTCTAAGCAAAACTACAATTGTTCGATTGTATTCATATAAGGAGAATTCAAAAATAACTGATATGGAATTTACTGGAATATTCTTCGAACCACTTCCTGATGATTCGACTCTTATGACATGGAGTATTATTCTGCAAATAAACGCTCCTCTTTGAGACACTGTTTCCATAAAGATGTGTACATAGTCTGCATTAATGTTTCCATAATACGCATATGTCATGGGTTCTAAGATGGCCCATGAAAACCCCATCACACTATAATGTCGTTAACACCACCTTGTATTACACCTGTACTTGGGCTTCCGTTTGAAATCGCGTTTTTGCACTCTCCCGCCAATGTAATAGACCAGAATACGGGATTCCTCGGACCTGAAGACTTTCTCACCTTCTTCTATGGTCCCATGGCGATGTTCCATGGATCAATGAAGGCGCTATTAGCGATCAGGTGACATCAGCGCAGGTACCTGATTCGGTTGCCGTCTATGTAAGACTATGTGCTTCATTATGCGTTACGCTATGTGTTGAGACACATCGTCTGGATCACCACTGTTATAGTTGCTGATGTTTATTGACCGTTGTAGCCTGAAGGCCAAGACAATTACTACATAACAGCTTGTGCTCTTCTTTGGAATCAATGCGTTGTGGTCGATAAACCACGGGATATAGACTTGTCGTTTTTACCAACCGTACACCTTTTTTCGATAAGTAATCAGAATGGCTGCAGGTGAGCACCAGGCATGCCATTTTTAAAAAAGTTGTTCCGAAGTGCCAAGCCGTTTATTGAAATCTGATAAATCAGCATCTTTTCCTATTATGTCACGAAATCCTCTGCATATGAGAAAATAGGGCATGAGTAAAACTAATTTTTCTAATTAGATTCTTGTACAAGAAAGCCATATTTCATATGATGGAAGTCGCTGTAGACAATTTGGGTGCTTACCACTGGTTTAAAGTTCTTGTAACTGTGTAGATAATTTATTTCTACATTCTAAGAAAAAAACCGTATTGATAACACTTTATTTCATTTATATCATTATATTAAAGATTAACACATTTTGTTAACAACTGTGAATTTGAAACTAATATATTTCCTTTTATCCTATGAATAATACCGCTTTTCTGGATGCTAAACTATAAATAAAAGATGAAACCACCGGTAAAGCGGCGAGAATAATCGTTTGTTAGACCCGCAAAAATTGAAAGGTAACTTTTCCCTACATTTCATGAAACTGTAAGGGCTAGAGTGAATGAGAAAACCATTACAAGATGCTTCCAAGAAGTGAATTTGAAACCTTGGCACCCATTACGAGTTCTAAATATAACACAGAAATATTGGCGAATACAATGGTACAAAGTGGGCAGTTGTGAAACGACAATCCGTGATGTTCAGAGGTGAGTCACGTTTCGTTTTGGGGGTCAGATGTTTATCGTACATGGGTAAGGAGGATCACAGGATAGTGGTCCAATCCTGATCTTTCCACCCAGTGGCACTGCTATTGACCCAATCTATTGG
>BMAO01034705.1:0-26046 GCA_019973975.1 Trichonephila clavata
CATTAAATTTATAAGATATTGTTCTTTGATTTTTTACTTAATTTTTCAAATATTTAACATTTATTTGTTTGTAAATATTATAATATATTTTTAGTAAAGCTTTTTTAAGATAAATATTTAATTGAGAACTGAGAAATCTCATTGGATTTGTTACCGAAAGCTTCTTCTACAAAAAACATTTATAAAATATTAATACATTATTTTTTAATGATTATTATTTATGGCATATGAAAAATTAGTAAAGTAATACATTATTTTGCCTAATTCTTTTCTTAAAAATTCAACAAATACAATACGAGATAAACCTTAATATTTCTAATGAAATACGAAATTGGTTTTTAGTTCCGCATTTTTTTATATACAGTGGACCACAAAAGTGTTCGTACACTTGCGATTTCCGATACAATTTAATGTTTTTGACTAAAAAAATTAATATATCAGAATTGTAATTTTTTTATGATATCTGCAATTTGTTTTTAATAGAATGACATAATCAATTTTTTTAAAAAATAGTATAAATATTATTTTTAAAAATTAATAATCAAAAAGCTACTGAAAAACTACGCCACAAAAGTCTTCGTACACTTAAAAATCCAACATAGCCTTAAATACTGTATTTCTTTCTTAATTTAGTATTTAGTAGGATATCTTTTAGTGTCCACAACCACTATTAAACATCTTGGTGTAAATTTAATCAGTTTTTTTGTAATTTCTGCATCGAATTTCCTCCAAGCTTCTGGGATTATTGTTTTTACTTCCTATTATGTGTTTATATGTTATGTTTTCTTTTTTTTTAAATCAAATTCTCCCCAAATATGTTCTACTGGGTTAAATAAACTGATTGAGGAGGTGTTTTCAAAATTTGGTGACAGTTATAGAGACACTAGAGGCGTATATTGAGAGCAGTGCGCTTAACGTCATTATTTTGTTAAAAATGAAGTCGTCTTTACTATCCAAATTTTGGGTGGATAATTTAAAATATCTCTTTAAAATATTTAAATAGAGATCATGATTCACAATTATATAAACAAATACCAAATTGCCTAATTTTTTACACCCTCACGCCAGAACACTTCCACCTCCATGGTTCATTAATCGAACTGGATTCTTGGGATTAAGTTTCAGAAAATTCAAAATTGACAGCAAATTGATTGGGATGACAGAAAAATAACATTTTTGTTTCGAATATGATGATGATTATTATTTTTTTACTTTGTTTATTTTATAATTGTTGTAACCCTGTTAATTTCAAGCTTTTCAATTTTTAGAAAAATTAACCATTCCTATTTTCTTTTTTTATATTTTCTCTTATTAGTCTATAGTCTTAAATGTTTCTTTTACATAGAATCAAATTGTTTTTAATTCCGTTACTGTTTATAAAATAATGTCATTAAATTTGGTTTTTCGTTAGAAATCTTTGAAAAATTTTTTTAAAAATCCCTGCCAAGTTATTGGTTGGTGGGCTTTTAAGTTTAAATTATTTACGTTAACATTTAAATAAAACTTCCAATTTAAGGAATCTAAGTTTAATTGATAAGATGAATATGCCTGTTTATAAAAGAAGTCAAAGAAAAAGTATCAACAAATTATCAAACGAATTCATGATGTAGTTCATCTACAATTTAAATTAAGTGCATGTGAAATATAAATTATTCATTAGAACAACAATTTTATCATCAAAGACAAAATACGAAAAAGTAGTAAGGATTTTTTCCTAAAAACTTCAGAATTCTTAATTTTAAGCATATAAATTTTCTTTTGGTTCAATTCTACATGATTAAGCGTAACATTCATATTTAAACAACAATTTAAATATAAGCTATTATAAATTAAATAACTGTTTATACTTTATGAAAGAGTTTGAGAATTTTGGAATTCTGGAAGATAAATTTTGCAAACAAAATTTGTCAATTTACCCAAATTTTCTGAAACAAAGCTTCTATGTAAACAGTACAGGAACTAAATTGGTATTCCGTCTTCAAAAAACCTCTTCATTTTCCCATTTTTAGCGAGAAATGAAGTCCACAAATAATTAATTTACAAAATATAAAGTACTTGAGCAGAAGATCTTTCTTAAGCAATTTTAAAATATTTTAAGTCTTTATGTATTTCATGACACAATTCCATTTTTTCTACTGTTTTGAGTCGATAATAGGTTTTAAAAAGGATTCTGAAGGTTAATTAATATCATTTTCTACCTGAATCCTAAGGATTGTTAAATATTTGCCTTCCAAAAGGGAAGTCGGTTTCGATTCCCTTAATTGAAGCTAAATTTAAGCTCTGTTTGACTTTCTCATTATTACTGTGTGAGCAATATTTCTGCTTGTTTTAACTTATCTATCATGGTGTTGAAAATATTTTTTTTTCCTTTTTTTTGATGAGCTAACATTGATTTTCAATTGCGTCATCATGTTCTTACTCGAAATAATTTTATTTTATGTAAAATCGAAATCATTTCCATTTAGGCGTGTAATTTTTTTAAAGAAAATACCACCTTCTGTTATGGATTTTAGAATACCTAGATATATAAAACGCATTTCAGTTCTTATTTGTTACTTTTGAATTATTCATTAGCATTATTTCGTCAAACCATTCCTTATTTTGAAAAAAAAACAATAGAGTATATTTTTTTTTCTGTTTTGTACTAGATGCTACGTTAATGAAGCATTGTGTTCTGATGGACATTTTTAATTGTATCAATATATTAAGAAGAAAAAAGTGTCATATTGTTTTGTACTTTATTATTGCAATGCTTCAGATTAATGAACGGGTTTCGTAACAAATGTTACATGGAATAAACACTCATCGGATCCAATAAATATATTCATATTCTTTTAAAATCCTACTGCAAGCAATTTTCAAAATAATTGTTAATTATATCTTTGAATTTTATAAATGTTAAAAAAGTTTGTGAAGTGATTTTCTTCAAACCATGCTCAACTAAAATATTCTTTTTTCTTCTGTATATACTAAATCTTACAGAGAAAATAATGAACCTTTAAGTCCTTTTCTACAAGTCATATGAGCTTAAAAATAATTTATTTTTTGTTCTAGCTTAGGAGATTGTTTTCTTAATTCTGAGAATTATGATTTGAATGTTTTACTGCTCAAAATATAATAATTGGTTGTTTGTAAGATATCTTCAGGGAACTGAAGAAATTATGTGAATTAAATATAGAAATTCTCTCAAAATGTGTGGTAAGTATATATAGACAATGAGGTCATTGTAAATAATTTGAATTCTTATAAACTGACAGTTTATCAATGTGAGTATGAGTTATATTGGTTATATAAAAGAAAGCCGATTTTTTTGAAGATACTATTCATTAACAAAATACGATACCTCAGCTTTATTAAGGTTTTTTTAATAAACTTAATTTTTAAAAAAACCATTTTTGGCGTTTTGCTTTTGTACCTTAAAGTACGTGAACATCTGAAAAGTCCTTAATTTCTGTAATATGTATTTCGAAAGCAGGTTAAGTAAAAAAAAAATTTCTTCCTTTTTATGATTTTGTGCTCAAAAAATTTCTTCTGTATAATATTTCTTTTAAATTCATTATTAAAAGTCTAAAAAAATATTAGTATGTATAGTAATAAGAAGAAAATATAGCACACTCCTAAAAGTTTAGGTATTTAGATTTTATTAAGTGATAAAACCCCCTAAAATTTTAAACTTTATTTTTATTTCCTTTTTAATAATGTAGAAAGGAGTCAGAATATAGGACTTAAAAAAATGGATGTTCAGGGGCTGTATAATAGTTAATAAAAAAATTAGTTCATCCTCTTTATCACAAAAAAGTTGATTGAATGTTTGTTAATTTAAAGTAATTTTTGTAGCTACAAGAGAGCTATTTTCAACTGAAAGGAACAGTATGGATCATTGAGCGAAAAAAAAAAAATCTATAAATTCCTAAAAGGTTCTGTTTATACGAATGATGAAATTCAGAAGGGAATTAGATTATAAGGCTTTCTCTGCATAATCCTGTAACAAAATAAAATGCCATTACGAATGTACAATTTATAAATTAATTACGTTGATAAAGATATTCAAACAAATAAGGAATTACATAATTCTGTTCTTTTTAAGATACTAGCCATGATATATGTACTTGAACCAACTTCGAAGAAAATTATGGGTTATTAAGAGTTTCTGAGTTTTTGCGAGTGTTACAATGTTCTTATGTCAGAGGACTTACTTTAAATATACTTTACTTTAAATGACTTACTTTTTTTCAGGTACAATGCTTTGGACTTATCATTAGAAATACATGAAAAAAAACCTTTTACATGATCAAATATTTGTCTACAATTTTAATTAAGTCATAAGATTTGCATCAATTTGGTTCTATTTTATTTAATTTGTTTCTAATCGGTATTTTTTTTTCATTTGATTAGGACTATTTTCTGTAACTAATTCAGTTTCTTCTCTTTTTAGCATTATAAAAATATATAGAATAAAAACTATTGAAAGTGCAATTAAAATTTTGTTTAAATTGCTGTTGTGAAAATAAAAATGGCTAGATCTGTTTCCCATTTATTAGAAAAACTTCACACTCTATATAGAAATGTGCTTTGTCCAACGTCTTTTGTGTACTGTGTTTTTCGTTATATTTTTCATCTACATTGTGAATAAATTAGACTTCGAAAAATATTTTATACTGCGCAACTGTTAAGAGCTCATTTTTACATTGTTAGAGCAATTCACTCACTCAGTTTTTATTTCTTATATCCTTTTTCAAAAGATAAAAACTAAAAGGAAAGAATGCAAAAATACATACACACTTTATTATCGAATAGAAGCACACATTAGGATGACAAAAAAAGAAGTTAAAATCTACCAAGAGAGACAGAGATAACATCTATACTCATTGAAGTCAGAGGAATCTCTCACTTTTTAAAATCACTCTTTAAAGCCTTTTGCTACAATATTTATTTTCGATAACATTGAAAATAGACGAGAAAGAACATTGCTGATGGCGAAAGAGAATCCAAATTATTGAAGTACTGTATTTTGTAGAATTTTCTTTTAAATGAGTGTAGAATTTTACTGGAGATTTTGTAGAATTCTACTTATATCGTGGGTTTCTTTTTTACTTTTTACGTTTCCACACACGCGTTCCTTTTTTCAAACTTTTATTTCGTTTTGTGGAAAGAAACATAAGTTATTTGAAGTAGTTCTATCTTTTTATTGTTCTTCAAGTGTTAAAAGCAATATATTCTTTGAAATATCGGTTCAAAATTATACAAAATACGGAAATAGTTTCATATTAAGATAAAATTAAAAGTTGTACATTTTTTTTTTAATTTGAAAACTACGCTTTAACGTTGTATAGAATAGGTCAAAATAAATGTTAAATGCATTTTTAATGTCTCTGTGTACTGAAACTGTATATCAATTTCATATGTATATTTTCCCCATCAGAGTGTTTCAGATTATATAAAAAAGCATTATTCTTCGACGTTTTTTAAGGAACGGTATGATTTCAAGCGATATCGCAAGGTGAAATCTATGATAGAACATTCAAACAACATTGCTATCTTGAAGCAAATCAAATTTCAAAAAGATATAAAATTTTATTCGTTATTCAAAAATTTATTTTAAAAAATTCAAAAATTAATCATAATTATTGAGATACTATAACGGTAAAAAAGTCTATTATAGAAACTGCAGACGATTTTAGCGTGAGAAAAATTTTAAATGTTATCATTAAATGCGAAAAGATTTTTCCTTTTTTAATATCGTTTATTTATCAAATATAATTAACATTTCTTTGTTTTTAATTATTACATTACATTTTTAAAAAGTTTGCTTTTAGATTAAATATTCTATTGAGAACTACAGTCTCATCGAATTTGTTATCGAAAAATTATGTTACAAATAGAATTTATAAAAAAAATTATTATTATTATTATCCATAGTATTCAGAAAAAGGAAAATAATACATCATTTCGACTAATTTTTACTTAAATATGAATCTGAAATCTACAATACTACCCACAATTCATGTTGAATCTAAATGTTTTCAAAGTTTACTTGATGTACAGTAGCGGATATGTAGTGAAAGAGCTATTTGGCATTTATCGATCATATGAGTACGATAATAGTATAGTGCTCTTAATTCCAAATGGAGTTTTTGGAAAAAATTTTGGAAAAATTTTTCAGCATTGCCATCTGTGACTAGTTTCACATTGACTAAGTTGTGCGTGCGTTTTATGATATTATTACGAATATGAAATTAAAATTTTCAAATGTATTTTTCTAGAGAACTAATACTAAATCTCATTTTGATAACTCAGATAATTTAAAATCTAATTCGCAAAAATAGCAAAACTCTCTCATTTTACAAGCTTTTTTATTAAAAGCTTTTATTTAACTTACAATGTATGTACGTATGTATGTATGTAATTTGTTCAGGTGGAATCTTGCAACTCAATTTTGAAGCTGGTATCTTCATCCCATTGAGCTGCAATTTTGTATACACGTTTAGTTTGGATCACAATGCATGTTTTGACGATTTGTATTCCGATATTGCAGTTAATTAAAAAGATATTAATTAAAAACATTAAACTAGTTTTGGGCACCAACTTCGATATGTCTGCATTGTTTTAATTATGTTATTATTACAACAATGACAAAAGTTGGCGTCAAAAATCGGTTTTCAGCCAAACTGAAATTTTATAACGTTGTGCTATTGACTGTATTAATTAACTTTGTCTAAAAAATAATTACATTTCTACAACGTAAAAATAATCTTAATTTCTACAACGTATGGAATTTTTTTTACAAATTTCCATCCATTTCTTGGATTTAAATTCAAAAAAAAAAAGTAGAGCTATTTTTCAAGTAGATTGGTACATTGTATCAACGCTGCCTCTCTCAACGCTGCCAAGTTAAACTGAGATGAAGTATTGTAGAAATTCTTTTAAAAATTTGTCTAACTTTAATCTATGAAACTCAGACAAAAAATAATTACAGAATCGGAAAGATCATTTATTTCGAAACGATACGGTATAATTAAAAATATTTGTATTTCTTACGATTTTTTAAATGAGTCAAAATCGATGGGTTTTTATGAAAATAATGCCAAAATTGTTGGGCATGAATTTTTTTTTTGTTTAAATGAACCGACATACCGTACTAAAACTGCTCATGCTTTGCTTTTTTAGAACCAGTCATTTAAAAAATAAAATACCCAAAACTTTTTTTTACGATTTTTCAAAAAACACTCTAAATTTAAATTAAACATTTAATAACTTCGTCATTTATGAAGATAATCTCATAAAAACTTTTTTTCGTGAGTAGAATAATATTACACAAGAGCTGTACGAAGATTAAAAAAATTGCTTTAAAATTACGGATTTAAGAAAAAAATTGTATTTTTCGTCTAGTACCCTTTTTGCGAGAATTCATTTAGCTATACTGTTCGAAAATAACCGGCAAACACCTAGCAGCAATGATGCGTTGAATGAGATGAACAGACTGAGAAACCTGTCCAGTGATAACTAAAAAGTAAAAAGTAAATTAATAGTAAAAAAAAAACATTTTTAGAAATAAGCTATTTAATCGCGCTAAAATGAATAAAATAAAATATTTTTTAAAACTTTTTTACTTTTAATTTACTTTTATATATTTGTTATCGCTCTAATATATATATCTCATGTACTGAAATTCAACACAATTATTATTACAATATTTTAATATAAAGTTTTATGAAATATTGATCTTTCAATCCGTTTTCTTCTATATATTTATTATGCCAGTATACTGTTTCATTGTTCTACATTTTTGCTATTTCTTATGGTAAGCAGTTTTAAATAAGTTAATTAACATTTCATAAAAGTTTCGGACTATTCGATGAATATTATATCATGCTATTCATGGAGTGAAAACTTCAAACTCATTTTTCTCCATGTTGAATTTTTGTACGTATACTATTTTTCAAAACCCTTAGGCTTTTTTAATAATATAACTAAGGTTTTAAAATTTTTTATACATATTCTGAAATGTATGTTTTGTAAAACTGTGCATTTGATTAGCTCTAATATGTTTGGTGCCTTTTCTAAAATATTTAGAAAAATTAGTGTTTTTTGAGAATTTTTGAAAGTTTAACTAGAAAAAAATTAATAAAAAATTAAAGAGCAGCAGCAGAAAAAAACCCTGCGCAGTTTTATGTTGTATAGTATACGGTACTTGGAAAAAAAATTTTGAAAGAAAAGAAACATATTTAAAAAAGACTTAGGAATTTAAAAAATGTTAAGAAATCTTTTAAAAATTTAAATTGTACAAACATTTTGCAACTAATTTGAAATTTTTTTATAAAATTATTACTTAATAATGACCTTGATTAAATACAATTAAAGCCAAATTTCTAAAAGTAAAAATAAAAAAAAATTGTAAAGATGGTACTTAGTTGCCTTAAAACACAGAAGACTATGAGCAAAAATTACAGAGTCGCATGATTATGTCATCTTATCGTTAGACACTCAGAAAATACTCTTTATACAACGGATAGTAATATAATAGGATAGAAATTAAAAAAATTTGTTCATAATTATTACTATAAAAATATAAGTATTATGTTTCATGAGTATACATGAAAAGCAAAAGTATGTTAATGTGTTTTGCATTCATGGTTTTTAATACTTCTTCCACACCAAAAGTTAAATGATTTTTTTATGCAAAATGTATGGAAGTTCATTAACTTTTTTACTTTTTTTTATTTCAATTCAAATATTTCTTAAACAAAAGATTTTAAATCATTTCCTATTATTAGTGTTCATTTAAGTCTAAAACAAGTGATTAACATGTATTTCCCATCGATAATCAATTAATAAATTAATCATGCAGATTGAAATTATTATAATTCAATCTGCATGCTGCAAATTCAGATAAAAATTCGAAAAAATTTTACAGGCAGAATTTCTTAAGAAAAGCTTTTTCTTCTTAAACATTATAGTATAATATTTTTAAATCCCCATACTTAGAACTACCAATCTATTTCAATTCTAATTTAAAATGTTCCGAAAGGCATGCAACTTTACATCCTTAAAATATAGTACAATGAAACACATTTCCATTTAAAGTATTCAGAAAAAAGGAAATTAATAAGTTTTCTTCAAGTATTATTTCTTCAATAAGAAACCAATATAATGAGCATGGAGTACATGAAATTTTGATCACCAATGCAAAATTGTCACAAAATGCTGTCATCATTATTATTGTGTTCAGACTATTGGCCGGATATCGCAGCACTTGGCGACATATTTTAATTTGACGATATTAATAGACGGTATACATCAGGGGTCGGCAACCTATGGCACGCGTACCACATGTGGCACGTGGTACAGTTCCCAGTGGCACTTCAGAATTACGACATTTATGGAATTACGAAAAAATCTGAAAGTTAACTTTAAAGATAAATTTACAGCTATTTCGTAAATTATTGAATATCATTGCTGGAGAAATTAAATTGTTTGAATAGAGAAAATTGCATGTTTTCTGTTTTTCGCTTTTGGTGCTACACATATCTAAGTAAAAAAATATTTCCTCAAATGGAAAACATTTCGAGACTGCAAAGAAATTGTTTAAGAATCGTGTCAAACTGAGTCACAAATTATACCCCTGATTCTGCAATGTTAAAGTAGAGTGGTTGGTGAAAGCGCTAGGTTTTCATTAAAATATTTACTGATATTTTTATTTAACTATAATGAAGAGAAATACTTATATTTTATGCTGTCTATTTCTTACATTAATAAATGTGATTAAAAATGCATAATACATGTAAAATTTTAATTTTTTAAAATTTTTGTTGAAGCAATAATTATATATATTCTATGCTGCTTATTGTAGTGTTAAGAAATATCTTCAAATGATGCAAAATCAATATATTATAAAACTGTGAATCTATATATTTGACCTCAATTCTCTATCTCTGTATGCATTATCGCGGGAATCGTATTGTTTCAAAAATGTCCTTCTTTGTGGCACGCTGAATCATATTGGTTGATAGGTTTGGCACACCATAGCTAAAAGTTTGCTGACCCTTGATGTATATATATATATATTCAGTTTTAATCCTGTTTATTCATATCTCTCTTCTAGAGAAATTTTGATTATATGTATATATATATATATTAAAAAAAAAAAAAAAAAAAAAAAAAAAAAAAAAAAAAAAAAAAAAAAAAAAAAAAAAAAAAAAAAAAAAAAAAAAAAAAAAAAAAAAAAAAAAAAAAAAAAAAAAAAAATATATATATATATATATATATATGTAAGGATAATTAAATTAGATCTAAATTAAATCCCTAGACCACTTCTAACTTTTATTTTCCCATTACATTTTCAAGTATTAAAATTATTATCCAGTTCGGGAATGAAGAAAACATGGCTCTAAACAGAACTTTTCCACTCCGACCATTAATTTTTTATTACCTCGTATGCCATGCTTAAGTGCTTAACTTTCAAATATATCCCTTCAATAAGAAGAGTACTTGAAAAACATCTGGTCTGTAAGTGGTTACAGATTCCAAAACTTGGTGTCCGTCTCTCTCTCTCTCTTAGCAAGCAGATCCAAAATTGATTTAATGGAATAAAGACAGTTCAAAATAAAATGCCTTGGTGTTGACTCGAAAATCTACGAGATATATATATTTATGTAAGAAAGTCTTAAATTTAATTAGTTCTTGCAAAAGTGCTTAAGAACAGTTGCGTTAAAATAAATGGTTATGTAAAAAAATTAGTGATACAAGAAAAGTAAATGTAAAAAATAAAACACTTTTGTGCATGCAAAAAACTTTTTACCGTAAATACCAAATTCGTTTCTCCAAATGTATTTTTGAAAAGCATTTTTAGTTGGTAAATATTTGTAGGGAAACGTTTCGAAAAGAAATATTGATTTCTTCGAGAACATAGGGATAAAATATGAAGAAATGTTCTGGAAAAGACAAAATATTTACAGTTCTAAAGTTCCTTATTTATCGTAAATATTATATCATAGGGACCTGATGTATAAAATTTTAAGAAAATAACAATTTCAGACCTTTGATAAATTTATAGACTTCAAACAAACAAACAAAAAAGATCAAACAAAGCCTTCGCTAGCAAGAAATCTTTTAAATTTGAAGTACTTATATTTCTTATGGTTAAGTGTTAAAATAGACATTCATATTTACGTTGCAAATATCGAAAGCACTATTTTTGCTCTAAAGAACTAACTGAAAAAATATTTTGGAAAAAAGTTTACATGATACTTTTTTTCTGAATATATATAGGTTAAAACTAGTATTTATGTTTACTGAAAGAGAGTCAATTATAAGATAGAAAATTTAGATAAAGATGCCATTCAGTAGACTTATATTTTAAATATTAATGATACATATATTGTGTGTGTTCACATCATAAGCCTATTTGTTTTGTTAAGCCTTATGTTTTTGCCCTATGTCATTTCAGAAAAGCCAAGAAAGGAGATACCCAGAAAATTCCATTAAAAGAAAATAAACAAACTTTTGAAATTAGTTTTTTTTATTCACAATAAAACTGGAAATCATTTACTTAAAATCAAGTTATATTTGATTTGATTGATTAATTTTAAATGGAAATTCAACTATATTTTACCTAAAGTTCAAAGAAATTAAAAAACATACGTAAATAATATGGAATTCCAAAACATAATCATGAGGTGCATATAATTATTTTATAAAGTTACCTAAATTTAAAAATTAAATTGAATAAGCTTAAAAATATATTTAAAATCTATAATAACGTATTATAGTGTCGACCAATTTCGTCAAATAAAAAAGTCGCCAAATACATCCATATGTAGTCAGGAGTGGAAAACCGTTCCCATGTATGTTATATATAATTCACTTTACTCTAATCGTGTACGCTGAAAAATAATAACATTCCTCCTAATTTGGAACATTATTTTTCTCTAATTTCGGAGTGAAAAATGATTAAAATTTGGAATATATTTTCTGCACTAGAGAACGCAATGGAATATTTCGAAATATGTAAGTTTCAGAATAATTAAGAGATTTAGAAAAATGACAAAACAGAAAACATCGCGAAACTATACGACAACATTTTGATTTGTTCTAAAGAGAATTTATGTGTGAATAAAGAAGCCTTATTTTCGCTATTTTGTAAACAATTACTTTGTTTAGGCAACCTAAGTACCCCAATTATTATTAAATCTTACGTTTATTTCAAGTACATACTTGTTTTTGAATTAAAATGCAGTATTTAAATTTTTGTCAATTTATTTGTCAAATAGCTAATGTGGAAGTACCATACGCTGTAATTTGATTTCGAGCATGTACGGGAAACAAAAACAGCATTGAGATTTGTCTTTTAATTTGCCAACAAATTCTTCCATACCTACATATTAGAGTCACCACAGCAAAATTTGCACCAAGTAAATCACGCCCTTATATAAAAAACAACAAAAAATTTCTTACGTGTTTTTATTTAAAGAAGAAACAATTTTAGATTTTGGCGGAAAAGGGCACTATTCGCTTGGCGAAAATTCGGCTGCGGTCACCGGTTAATATGTACGTACCACTTTTTCTTTTACGGAATTGGTCGTTGGTATAATAAGCAAGAAACAAAAAAAAACTTTTTTTTCTTTCTTAGCACCTTTTTTTCTTGTTTGTTATACATTAAATCCACGCAGGAACAACAGAATGAGTTACTTAATTTGTACACCTAAAATTATGTTCAAAAGACTTAGCCATCTTGTTCGTGCAGTTGTCAAAATACGCATATCTTTCTGTGATTACACAATTCCACTTTTAGTAGAATACGCCAATAGGACAGCAATTGAAGCATACTATTTTACAGAAAAATTATTTGGTACTTTTCCGTTTCTCCAGCGTAAATATCACCAAGCTGGCTTTTGTAGAAAAAAACACAATATACACATAAAAAAGGGATCTTACGTATTATCGCAACCTATTGTTGTTGTTTTGTCGTGTATGACAATGTGCAAAGGTATTGTATATAACAAAATAAAGATAAAAAAATGCGTCAAATATTGCAAAGGCGTGAGTCACTGCCATGGCAACATCCATGGCACGATCCGAGTATAGGATGCCCATGCTGTAGTCATTGTCTATTTTAAAAAGGGCACAAACAATAGAAGGACAGCTAAAAAGATGTTTGGGATCCAGTTGCTTGCCTGGGCAGTGCCTGCATTCCACATATGATCTGGATCCATCAGGCAGAATCTTCATGCCCTTAAAATGTTTTGTCCTTAGTCTGGTTATTGTTGTTGTAATTTCTCGGCAATAATTTAATTCTGGCAGCGAGAATTTTTTTCGTGGGTTTGAGCAGAGCTTTTATCGCAACCTATTGGCAACATTGAATGAAACGAAGCACCTGGTTGTCAATTCAGCGCGTATGACACGTAGGAAATCGTGTTGCCAGCTTGGCAAATTATTAATAAAATTGGCAGTTGTTACGATAGTAAGAACCAAAAAATGTTATAAAAATTAGTTCTCATTGGTTTTTCATCTACTTCTGGATATATTACGAAAATACCTTATTAAAAGGGGTCTCAGGGGTGTTAAAAATGTTTCGAGAGCACAAAATATGAACAATTTTCGACTAGAAATAATTCTTTCAGGTTAAAATGAAATAATTTGATTCTTTTACACATTTTTTATAAAGGAATAAAGTTTCAAAAAAGTATAAAATGTCTAAAATATAATCATAATTTTAAAAATAATAAGCACATAAATATAAGAAAATGTTTTGTAAGAAACAAATAGTAAGTATTACGACGCACATGATATTTTCTGAAATATTAATTCTAATTACTAGCAATAAGTTGATTTATAAAGTCAAATGTATCCTTATTAGATGGTAGCGATTAGATATAAAAAGAATAAAAAATAATATTTTTAAAAAATAAAAAAAGTACATTTTAAAATTTTTTTCAAAAAATTTAATTTTTTTGAAATTTTTCAAAAAATTACAAATATGTAATACTATAAATAGCTAGGATTTAAAGATTATGATAGAGTTTATAATTCTGTAAAGTTTTATGCATCAAAGTATGATAGTTTTTGAAACGCAATGCGCGTAAGTGAAAAAAACACAAACTGAGAAAAAAGGCTTTAAAGTTTTAAATTGAATTTGAGAAAATAAATTTTAAAACTTACATGCTAAAATGCTCCAGGATCATAGGATATGCCTTCCTGTTGCTCAAACAGCTCAATTTCTGTACTCTTTTAATTTTTTTCTCTGCGAGCTTCAAACGATGACGTTGAGTTCCTCTTTCTTGACGTAAAGATTCGACGATTGTCACGTTCAGCCAGGGACACACAAACATTTTTGCTAATTTTTAAGCCAAATTTCTCTAAAATAGTAATAAGTATTTGATTTCCATCATTAAAAATGCTGGTTGCTAGGTTTGCAGCAATCTCTGCAATCTGAAGGCTAGAATCAATCGTCTTCGGACAAAACTTCCAGATTAATGAATTTAAACTTTCATTAGGATTCTGTGTCTTACCTCCTAAGCATTTCTTCAGGAGTGCCAGATGAGATAAGTCTGCAAATACAGGCTTAATTACATCTCGAACAGCGTTCGCAACTGAGGGTTTGTGTTTATAATTTTGTAAATTATTATTAATTGCGGCATTATACTTACACTATGTATTTGGATTTGTAGGACAAAATCAGTGCATCGGTTCATCATCGGTGCTGCAAGAATGACCCCAAACAGCCCAAATGGCTTTCCGCATTTCCTTTACACTAGTAGAATTGCATCGAATAGCATTACCATAGTTATGCGCAAGCTTATCAATTAAACTATCAGTTAACCTACCTTTACCGCCTATAGTTTTACCATCAGATAATTTCTTCTTACCAGATACTAATTTAAGCTTCCTAAGTCTTGTACCCATTCTCTTTTGCACATGGCCTACACATTCTATTTTCTGAATAAGATGGTCATCGCCGTATGGATTGTTTTCAGAAAGGGCATTGAATGTTTTTCTGTCGCCATCTCCTATGTAGTTCGAATATTTCAGGTTGTGAAGCTTTTTTGATCGATTAAAAATCCTCAACATCCCGTCAACCTCCATCTTACCAGCAGAGCCAGAATAATTTTTTCTACGTGAAATCTTATGCGCTCTTTGCCATTTATTGTACTTGATACCAAACTTTACCCCTTTATAACTGTCGCTTCATTTGCAAAATGAGGACAACACTTTCCTATCCAAAACCTTACCTGTTTCGGCCCCATTAGAGTACATACTCCAATCAACGATGAATGTCCTGTCGTCTTCCAGGTCCCATCACCACTTACCGTTAAAATGTTATCAGGTAACGAAGAATTTTCTTCGACAGCTGCCCTGTTCATGCTTTCTCCGGCGACTTCCTTCATAACAAGTGAAAGTTTATTATTAATAACATCATATGATTTTTGTTCGACAGGATTAGGAAGACTCATTACAGAACAAAAGTTTTTAATGACTCTAAACCTTGACCTATGCATCCCATTGCTAAAATAGATCTTCTGTTAATTTCTGGAGCATTATTTTTATTCCCAATGTTTTCACAGCTTGAAAAAGTACAAATACTCCCACATTTTTTACAATGTATTTCAAAATTCGAACATAAACCACGAGTGGATTTTCATTAATTGTTAATGGTTTATGACATTTTAAACAGCATGATACTGACAAAATAGAGCTAAAGGTTTAAATAAAATCAAAAATACGATATTCTTTGAAGTTTTCACTTACCTTAACAAGATTTGACTTTAATGAAGTCTGAATTCCTGAAAGTTTTTTACTAGAAGCATTTTTCATTTCGGCACACTTACTTGTACTTTTCATTTCTACACACTTCCTCGTATCTTTCATATCTGTAACATGTGAGTCACTTACCTTTAAATATTTATTTCCTCTAAATCTGTTCTTGGGGCATTGCCCAACGACACATTTCAGAATAAAACACCAAATATCTTCGCTTTAGATAAGCGTTTTAAAAAAACGTGCGCTAAATAAACACAACAGAATCAAAACACAGCAGAATGAATATGTTGAGTTGCAGGCTTCCTTCTGATCAACTCAAGCGCTTAAAATATTTCATGAGGCTTATTAAAAACAGAAAAATGAAAGGTATGCTAAATTTAAAAATAAATGGGCGTGGCATGTGTCCATTTAAAAGTTGTTATGACTAAATTGCTGTTTGCCATTTTTTTGAATAACTTTCGAAGTTTTTAGAGTATTGCACGTGGTTAGTATCAAAATGTTCAGAAAAAAATGAAGAACAAGATATATTTTTTTCGAAAATTCGAATAAAAAAATTGTTAACACCCCTCAGACCCCTTAATAAGAAAGATCTATGTGGTGAAAAAGGGTTTCCAGTGGGATATATATATATATATAATATATAATAGCTTTATATAATATGTAGGAAGGAGTGCAAGTTTTCTTTTACTTCTTTTGAATTTTATTGTAAGAGATGGCACCACTAATCGAAACCACGTGAGTTTTAGCTGCGCGATACGATGAGGTCATGTATTTATAAAGGTGGCAGAAAGAAGAAACTGAGAGTTGCACCAAAGCTTGAACGAAGGCAGGTCAGAGGAAATCGCTCTCTCCATTGTTTTGAGAAAGAGTACGTGTTTTCGGAATTAGTATGGTGTTATCTCGAACAATTTAAAACCCTTGTAAATAGTTAATGTTTTAGTTGTGTTATTAATAAATTAAGTTATTTTAACTCTGCGTGCTTATTTTAACATTAAAATCGAACCTTCCCTAACGCCGTCCCAAAAATTGGGGCTCGGCCGGGATTTTTTAAACTATTTAAAGTTTTATCTAAGAGCATTTTTTAAAAGTTTTACCTCCTCATCGATTTTTGATTTCCTGAGCAGTACATAGACCTTGCCTTGCATCGAATAGAGACCCGGCGAAGCCTTCAGCTGGATAAGAAATTTTACGAGCGATACGGAAGTCTTACAGCGATACGGAAATACTTCAGCGAGAACAGTCAACAAGAAAAAGGAGTCCATTGACTTGGTTAGAAACACGGAATCTTGGCGAATTTCCGCGTCAGCTACAGTCAACCAAAACTGGAAGCCCAGCGACTCAACGAGATACTGAACGAATTGAACGGGATTACCTTGATCATTGAGGTCAACACTGACGATAGAACCTTTGGAACTGCATCGAATTGCGAGTTATCAACACGAAACAAGATTTCCTGTGTCATTGAGGTCAAGGTAAAGTGTCTTCAGAATTACATTGAATTGTGCTAGTATCCTTTTTTTGGTATTGTGTGAGTAATAGGCGAAAATTATATAAATGAATGATTTTTTGTGTGTATATTTCCTGTTCTGTGAATCTGAAATTGAATTTTGAAGTACTAGGTACTATTATTGGTCTAATTGCAGACATAAATATTTGATGTTCCTTTAGTTTTGGATTAATAACTGAGTACTTTCCGTGTTTTTTCTTAGTAATCTATTTTTGATAAATTAGAGGAATGCGTTGTTTTTTTTAATAAAAAATAAAATTGATATTAACTGTAATACTGTTGTGTTTTGTAAAAGGATTTAAGTTCCGGGAATTCTTTAAAAAGTTTATTTTTGTCTATAATTGTTTATAATTGATAATTGCATCTTATTTAAATTATCTTTTGTTTCTTTTTAAGTGAGTAAACATTTTGCGTGTCATTTTAATGGTTTTGTCTCATTTAACTTGGGTAAAAATTTAAGTTGTTCTCTGAGTCACCATTCTGAGTATAAAAATGGCATTCTTACTCGCGAAAAAGAAAGAGGATTTGGTGTCACTCGCCGAGTATTTGGATCTTACTATCGAAGCAGGTATCACAAAATTGAAGGAGCTGATCGTAAAAAGCCCAGATTGCGTTGAAGACGATGTTAAAAAGATGCTTGATAGCACAGTGGAGGAACGTACAGAAAGGGCTGAGAGAGAAAGGGTTGAGAGAGAGAGGGCTGAGAGAGAGGATATGCGAAAGGATGAGAGAGAAAGACGAGAGTACGAATTAGAGAAGTTGCGAAGACAAGCGCAACAGACTGCCGGTATGCCGAATAACACCAAAAACGTTCAAGCATCGAATAAACTGTTTCACGAAACTTTTCATAAGTTTAATATGAAGGAAGATATTGGTTTGAATCTTACCTTATTTGAGCGTCATGCAGAACTAACTTCCTTACCGAAAAAAGATTGGGTTCAAAAACTTATAGGTTTAATACCCGTCGAAATTGCCCATCTGATCGCAAGAGAACCAACTGGTAAGTGTAACGATTACGATCATATAAAGAATTTGCTCTTACAAAGATTTAAATTATCTCCGGAAAAATTTCGTCAGTTATTTTTGTTTCACCAAAAGTCCGATGAACGAACATGGCAAGATTTTCAACACGAATTACAGACGTATTTTGATGGATGGACTTTGGGCTTAAAAGTTAACACCTACGACCAATTACGAGAATTAATCATAGCCGATCAAATGAAGAAGAGGGCGCCGTATGATTTTCATGAACACTTTTTGGACGAATGGTCTACTATTAACTCATCTATTGAAAAAATTTGAAGATTATGAGGACGTCCGAAGAACTATAGGGCCAAAGCAGTTAAACTCATTTGCTAAGAGATCGAACAATAACGATAATTGTTCTCAAAGGCAAGAACGTTTTCACCTTGGAAATAATTGGAATGATAGAAGATGCTTTGGATGAATTAAAATTGCAACAAAAGACTTTTGGTAATCCCAAGAGAATAATAACGGACAGAGGTTCTGCTTTTACTTCTGGAGATTTTGGAGATTATTGTACTAATGAAAGCATTCAACATTTGAAAATCGCCACCGGAGTACCCAGAGGGAATGGCCAAGTCGAGAGAATACACCGAACTATTATTCCCGTTTTAACCAAGCTGTCAATTGAGGAGTCTACCAAGTGGTTCAAGTTCGTAGACCAACGTCAAAGAATTTTAAATAGTACATTTAATCGTAGTACTAAGTGGTCTCCATTTGAATTATTAATTGACGTCACCATGAGAAACAAGGAAGACCTTCGCCTGAGGGAGTTACTGATGGACGAAATGATGGAGGAATTTCAAGATTAGAGGAACCAATTACGACAAGACGCAAAGAAAAATATCCAGAAGATACAGGTAGAGAATAAAAGAACCTATGACAGGAAGCGCAGGAAGGCCCCTAACTATCAGATGGGTGACTTGGTGGTCACTCAGAGAACACAATTTGGGACAGGTTTGAAATTGAGGCCTAAGTTTTTGGGATCATATAGAATAGTTAAAGTAAAACCTAGAGATAGATATGATTTAGAGAAAGTGGGCGATCATGAGGGACCAAAGATAACAAATTCATCTGCTGATTTAATGAAATTTTACTCACCATGATGATGTATTTTTATAAAAAGCGTTTTCTATTCTTTTTAAAAGAACATAATGTGTATTAATGTGTTTTGTTTTCTTTGCTATTAATATTTCATTTTTGTGAGTTGTATCCTTATTTTTAAATTTGAATGTCTATCTTGGAATTTTTATCTCCGATTAATATTAATTTTGCAGAGGCCTATATTTTATTGTATGGTATGTAAAATCACTGAGGTCAGTGATTCCCAGGATGGCCGAACTTGTAGGAAAGGAGTGCAAGTTTTCTTTTACTTCTTTTGATTTTTATTGTAAGAGATGGCACCACTAATCGAAACCACGTGAGTTTTAGCTGCGCGATACGATGAGGTCATGTATTTATAAAGGTGGCAGAAAGAAGAAACTGAGAGTTGCACCAAAGCTTGAACGAAGGCAGCTCAGAGGAAACCGCTTTCTCCGTGGTTTTGAGAAAGGGTACGTGTTTTCGGAATTTGTATGGTGCTATCTCGAATTATTTAAAACCCCTTGTAAATAGTTAATGTTTTAGTTGTGTTATTAATAAATTAAGTTATTTTAACTCTGCGTGCTTATTTTAACATTAAAATCGAACCTTCCCCTAGACGCCATCCCACATATATATAATAGCTTTGTTGCTCAATATCCTAAAATAAATAAAATAAAAAAGGTTACCAGCGGGAATATTGCTATTGGAGGCGATTGTATCATTTTTGTTGACTTTGTTTGCGCCAGAGAAACGGAAATGTACCAATTATTTTAATTTGTCTTAGCATATATGTATATTTTCCATAGAGCATCCAATACAGAAATTTTCATTGTGAGTAAATTCAAAGGGTACTTAAGTATTATCGCCACTTTTTGGCTACATTACATGAAACGAAGTACAGGGTGGCCATTATTAAACTGCAAGTGTTCAAGGGACCACTTAGAATATTCCAGTGAAATTTGGTATCTACACGTTTCGGAAAATGCGCAAGTCAAATATATAAAGAAAAAAAATCGCCATTTTCACCCGATAAATGGCGCTGTACTGTATTTCAACGCTCCCGATGGCATATACAACTTCCAAAACCTCTAGAAAGAGCATAATGACATTCTAAGAGACATATAAACAAAAGAAAACATCAATTATAGTTTATCAAAATTCCATAAAATTCTCTTCAGTAATTAAATTTTTACAGCATCATGTAATCTAGATTTAACGTATAAATTAAGATCACAAATTAAACAATCCTTAAAGATGCTTTGGAAAACAATTAAACCATTATTTATTCAATGAAATTATCACATGATGCGAACCATTAGATGCAACCACATGATGAAAACGTAAAACAACATGGTCCACCGTCGCAGTTAAAATCTCTGTTGTAATACTCATCACGTGTCTCATAATGCGAGATTTCAATTCCGCAACAGAGCATGTCGTTCTCTATATAAACCATATCTTTCGGATTTCCCACAGATAAAAATCTCAAGGATTAAGGTCCGGTGAACGTGGGTCATGATTGAACATAATTCAATGTAGTCTTGTTTTTATACTGTTCGATGGGCTGAAAATTTTCATATATGCCGTCGATAAGCTTTGAAACACGGCACAACGGGTGAAAATGGCGATTTTTTTTCTTTGCATATTTGACTTGCGCATGATCTGAAACTTGTAGATACCAAATTTCACTGGAATATTTCAAAGTGTTCTCTCCCCCTTGAATACTTGCAGTTTAATTACGGCCACGCTGTACATGGCTGTCTTTTCAGTGCGTACGAGACATGCGAAATTGAGGTTGCGAACTTAGTGAGTTATCTTGAACGTTGGTATTGTTGCGATAGTAGGTAAGTACCGCGATTTTAATGAAAATGTAACAAAATCATTTGCAATGCATTTCATTGAATATCGACATATTTACTTGGAAACTAATTTGACATCGGTGCTCTATGAATTTTTCTGCCAAATATTTGCAACATTTTGCCAGCTTGAGGCAAAAACATTACAATACGTTTACATTACGCTGGTAAATATTAGATCTATTAGACACAATTTCAAAATAACTTCAAAAACCAGCTGCTTACCGACATCAAAGGAATCAGTTTTTTTTTAAAGTAAAATTGTTTCATTTTGGTTATAATGGAGTTACCTTTGTATCCTATTTAGTGTTTAGTGGAGGATAAAATGAATGCAAACATTTAAAATTCATTATAATCAAGCTAAAGCAATTTTCAAACTGACAATTGAGGCTGCAAATAAAGACTCCAGATTTGCGTGGCGCAAATTTTGCTGTAGTGACACAGTTGTTGTTTCTAATCCCTCAGAGATCTAGCGGCAACTAGATCAGATCCATGATACCGTGAACTTAGCAAAGTCAAGCACCAGTAGAGGACTTTTATAAACATCCGCCAGAGCGAACCCCAAGCAATCCAGGATGTGATCGGGAGATGCCGGCTTCAGAATGCATTTTTTGCACAATGAAAAGACTTTGCGTCCTGAGTCGAATGTCATGTTTTTTAGATGTCCACTTATGAATCTTGAGATGGCCGTTTGATCATTTCTGTCACCTCCGAATGCTAACGCTCCCCCCGGTGTCTTTCTGCTGTACCAAGGATGGGCCGCAGGGGTGAGCTAGTCTTGTCTGACTGCTTTTTTCCTTACAGAGAAAATTTCTTTATACGTTAGTGTGTAGTCCCCGTTGAGAGGCTCAGAACAACCTCTTTTAGCCAAGATGTCTACAGCATCGTTCCCTTGGATGTTAACATGGGAGGGAATCCCCTGAAAGTGGACTTCCCTTCCCTTGGCTAGATTTTTAAGATGGGTTATAATTTGTATGCCCACGAAGTCGCATATATTGCTCCAGTCCTGTTGATAATGTATCGAGCTCCGACTGTCATTAAGGACCCAAATGTCTTTTCTAATAGGTGACACTAATAGGTAAGTACAAAAAATACAAACTGATCGATAAAATTTATTGTACTTATTTATTAGTGGTACCTCAGAAAAATTTGCTCCACGCAAATCGCGCCATGACATCAAAATAGCAAAGAATCTTACATGTTTTATTTAAAGAAAAATGATTCCCTTGCCTCAACTTTGGCTGCGGTGACGCTAATACGTAAGTACCATATTTTCATACGCTTGGTCAGAGTTTGAAGCTCCTTTAAGTTTTTCGTTAAAAAAGAAATTTACGCGAATTATTAAAATTTGAAATTTATGAAAAAATTTATGAAATTATCGAAGAACTTTAAGAGTCTAATCATTGTGTGTGTGCGTGTGTGCGTGGTGCGTGGTGTGCGTGGTGCGTGTGTTGCGTGTGTGCGTGTGTGTGTGCGTGGTGTGTGGGTGTGTGTGTGTGTGTGCGTGTGTGTGTGTGTGTGTGATCACAAATATTTCCTCTTTTGAAAAATTTGTATAAGAAAAAAATAAAAATGGTCCTTATCTATTTAACAAGCGCAGGCGATAATGTCGCCTAAAATGATACAATAGATGTCAAACGGAATATTCCTGCTGGTAGCCTTTTACCGCCACTTTTCTTATCTCATCAGTTACGTCTGTTTCCCAATAGAGGCGGATAAAAAACCAATGAGAGCAGAAATTAATAAACTTTTTTTTATTGTACGCTGTTGCCAATAAAGTCAGTTTGGTGAGATTTGAGCTAGAGAAACGGAAAGGTAGCGAATAAATATAAACTGAAAGAGAAGTTAATTTAAAATATTTATTTTTATAAAAACTCAGTTCTATAGTTTTGAAAGAGTTAATAAAAATTTATAATTATGTCATTTGAGTTATATCAAGCGTAGAAATCCAGCTGAATACGCAACTTCTTATTAAAACCGACCCTTCCAAAGTTTTTATTTACCCGCATACTTTAACTTAAAAACCTTAGTCTTTCTTATAAGAGAAAATATCATCATCATCTTCAGTGCATTTCAATTTAAAATCTTAGGATTGAATCCGGAAGAATAAATCTGACTCTATTTCGTTCCTTCCAATAATACTAAAGTGAAAAGCGATCTGGAAGAATTACTGTGGTCTTTAAAATAAGAATCTGATAAGATTTCGGATTTCTAAAATAAGAGATACATAAAAGAAGTTTTTTCTTTCTCTCTTCCTATTATATTTCTACCTTATTTCTATTATATTTCCATCTATCTGTTTGAAATTGAAATCTGAATGAAAGAATTTTTTTACTTACTTTATTTGAATGAAAAATAAAACTCAGGTAATGCATTCACGAACGACCAGCGTAGAAATTTCATTTCTTTTATATTTGTGTTTAAAGTTCATGAGTATAAAATTCAGCTACACATATTCAAATGATGATTAGAAAAGAAATTATACACATATTTTTTACTGTCCGGATTAACATAAAAGGCAAAGTTTTATGTGAATACGTTAAAAATGAAGATGTGTAATTATATAACCATCCATCCTTTTTTAAGACATTTTAGAGCCGATAGCCAAGTGGTCAAGGTATCGGATCATGGCTAGCACGTCATGAGTTCGAACCCAGTACCACTGAAGATCCGCCGTGTAAAGGAGCGATGCACTTTAAATCTATCGAGAGCTCCAACGTCCTCCCGTTGGTGTGGTGTAGTAGTTAGGAGAGGAGGATGCCAGCTCAGGTGTCGCCCGCGTCACTTGACCATGTGTAGTTGAACAGCCCTCGTGTAGCTGAACAGTGCGACGTTAATATTCACTCACTCAAGACATTTTAGAATTACATTCCCATCATTTATAATTCACTAGCCCGAACACCATATACAGGAAATGTATTTTAAAATTCAAGAAATATTTTTTTTCTAATGAGGCTGCGCATTGGTATTTTAAACCTTTGTAAACCTAGTACATTCCCCATGAGTTGGTATCACTTTTTAGCGCTGCACCATATAGGCGATACCAATTACAGCAAGCAATTTTGACGCCCCGTTTCCTCCACAGAGGGAGGTACCTGAGCTCTTGACGATGCGAACCTGTACTAGGATTTAATTTTGCCGTGAACATCCAAGCCAAACAGACACTCTAGGAATCTGTTACATACCGCATAATCATACTACATGGCCGCTGTCGATTTTCTGCATCATGAAAATCCACCGACTTGGGCCGGGTCGAATCCGCAACCTTGGGTGAAGAAGGCCAGAGACAAACCAGCCATTCCAACCTGCCGGCCTATTCATGAAATATAATTGTATTGTTAAAACTCACTATTTTTAACTTCAGTTTTTTATTAATATGCAGTCGACTCTCGGTAATTCAAAGAGTATACACAGCCCCCCTAGAAACATTCTTGATATTTCAAAATAAAACAATACGTTTTGATATACTCAATAATTCGAAGTAAAATCTAAGGCCGTCCAGACTACAACACGCAACAATTCGAAGTGGATTTAATAAAACTCTCAACAATTCAAACACTCACTATCATGTAGAGTCATGTAGCAATCCGTTTTGTATTATGTTGTCCTGCTTGTTTTCCCTGTAACGTAGCCTCTTTGATCATCATCGGCAATGACTCCGATAATTCTGACAGAAGCTAAAGTGTCACTAAACCAACTAGGCAACTTTTTCCTTCAAATTACGTTGATGCGGACCTTCTTCAAGTGTTGTTTATTCTAGAAAAAACTGTCGGATACCATAAAACAAAAAAATGTAACAAATTTTTTCTTCAAAAAAAATTAATTATATACTGCATGTATTCTTTTAATATATAAATGTATTTTTTAATACAGTACTTTTAACTTCTATTTAATATTTATACTGAACTATATGTACTTTTTAAAAAAAAATGTTTTAAAATAACTTTATACATATGTATAATTGCTGCTTTATTACATAGTTTTAAGTTTGAATGTGTTAGAAAAAAATTTCACTTCGTATATTTTGGGAGTTTCATCCTACCCTCTTGATAATTTGCAGTTTTTCCTTGGTCCCTTCAGCTTCGAATTATCGAGAGTCGACTGTATACATTTAGAGAAATAAGCCTTTTTATGGACTGAGGAGTTTTGTAAAATCTAAATTTCTTTCAAGAAACACAAAATGTTTAACTTATAAATCTCTTATTAAACCATCTGAAGGACAATAACAAAACTGGAAGAAATTCGAATGGCATCTTTTGAGAGAAAAATTCTTCGAAATATACTTGGAAGTGTAAACGAAAACAATAGCTGGAGAAGAAGGCAATTTTGAATTACATAGAATTTAACAACCTGACATCATTAAATGCATAAAAGTAAGTAGAATGAAGTGGATAACCCATATAATTCGAATGCCAGATGACAATGTTGTCAAAAGGTACTGCAGTTCAAAGTCACTGGATTAGGAAGCGTGGAGACCAAGGCTGAGATGGGCAGACTCAGTGGAATGTTACTTTGGGATTATAAACGAGAAATCTATGAAAACAAAGTAACAAGGGTCATTATGGAGGAATCTTCAAAGGAATCACTGACCCACAATGGGCTGTCTTGCCAGATATGACAGTAAAGAGGATATATTTAGAGAGAGGGAAAAGGGAGAGAGAGAAAGAAATAAATACCGATCGATAAGTAGCTAGATCAACTAACTTATGCTGAATTGACAAAAGCCATGGAATAGCAATGTTCAAATGTCCAGATGGTAGAAGATAAATATATAAGAAGTCAGTGCAAGTCACACAACTTCCATTTGTACTCAACTGAACC
>BMAO01034706.1:0-34796 GCA_019973975.1 Trichonephila clavata
ATATTCCACCTGTAAAAGGAAATCAATTTGTGCAACACAGGGTTGGGAAAATTCACACACTAACCTCAAAAGAATTTTGGCATCACATTCCGTGAAAATTAAACCAGGCAGATTGGACAACAAGAGGCCTCTACCCGAAACAACTTGAAAATTCAGAGTGGGTAGCTTGTCCAAAATGGCTTCATGATTTCCATCCTTCCAATTCATTTATTCCTTTCTCTGAATAGCCTGTTCCACTTGTTCCTATTGATCAGTCTGAATCATTAAGTGACTCTGTTGTTCTTTCAACTGGTGTTGATTATTCTTTTTCTTGGATAAGTTTTCCTCATACAAGAAAGTAGTTAGGACTGTTGCATGGATATTCAGATTCTACCATAATTCCAAATCAGTGTCCAAAGTTACTGGGCCTTTATATACACATGAATTAGAAACCTCAATCAAAAAGGTAGTCAAATTGTTACAAAATGGAGAATACCATACAGAACTTAATCTCTTGAAATGTATAACAAGCCTCTTCCCAAATCTAGCAAACTTCAGTCTTTGAATGTATTCCTTGACTCTGAGGGAATTCTTCGTGTCGGAGGACGTCTTCGTCTCCAACAAACTCTTAAATTTGAACAAAAGCATCCTATGCTCATACCAAAAAATCACTTTACAAGTCTAATCATTAGACATTTTCATAGGGTCAATTTTCATGCTGGACAGGAACTAATTTTTTCCCTCATTCGTCAGCAGTTTTGGATACCTAATGGTAAATCAGCTGTCAGAAAAGTACTGCGCCACTGCCTAGACTGTTTTAAGCTTGTGGCGAAGCCTGTCTCAAATGATGGGTGATCTACCCATCGAACGAATCGCCCCTTGTCGTGCTTTTGAAAAAGTAGGCATTGACTTTGCTGGACCTATCATGACAAAGTGCCAACATACTCGCAAGACCAGCAACTTCAAATCTTGCATCTGCCTCTTCATCTGCATGTGTACTAAAGCAGTGCACCTTGAACTCGTATCTTCGCTATCAGCAGCAGCATTTCTGTCAGCACTGCGTCGATTTGTGTCACGCCGTGGCTATCCATCAGACATTTATTCTGACAACGGTACAAATTTCGTTGGTGCTTCAGCTTACTTGAAAGACTTGTTTCAATTACTTCACAACTCTAATGTCCAGGACTATTCGTCAAGCAAAAAAATTCAGTGACACTTCATCCCTCCATACGCATCGAAATTCGGAGGTGTGTGGGAAGCCTCAGTCAAACTCACAAAGCATCATTTGCTCAAAACCTTAAAGGCGGCTGTGCTGAACTTTGAAGAGTTAGCTACAATCCTGTGCCAAATCGAGGCGTGCATAAATTCACGTCCTCTTTATCCGCTATCATCAGACCCTAAGGATCTCCAGGTGTTAACACCCGGACACTTTCTTATCGGGTGTCCCTTGCTTGAACTCCCTGATCAGTCTGACTAACCAATCTTTGAGTTTACATTCTAGGTGGTCTCTTCTAATGAAGTTGAAAAGCATGTTCTGGTCTCGCTGGCAGCTCTACTATCTCAACACCTTGCAGTCCCGAACCAAATGGATGCAGTGCCAGAAAGACTTCACGGTAGGATCCTTCATCCTAAATCAAGAATCCAGCCTCTTTCAGCACCAGGTGGACTCCCGGACGGATTGTGTCCACACATCCTGGTGCTGACGGAATATGCCGTGTCGTCACTATCCAGACCTCAAGTGGATTCATGACAAGACCAGTCTCTCAAGTTGCAGTCTTGCCCCTACCACCATCTACTAAATCTTCCGCCCCCCGGAGGATGTTAAGAACAGTTGACTCCTTTCGCCGTCCAGAGATGGTGCCACGGACTGAACTTTGTTTTCTTCTGGAAGCAGGTGTGATTCGGCGGGACAGTGACAGATTCGGATTATTCGGTTGTAATGGTCGCTGTTCTTGTGATTATGTGTTGTGAAACCTTTTTTCTTTTTCTTTATGTAACTGAGAAAATATATACACGAGTCAAATAAATGTGCGTGAAGAAAATATATACATGAAAAGTCTACTTGTCACCTTATTTGTGTTACTCAATAATCGTAATTTATATTTACTCAAATCCAGCTCTATCAGGAATGCTTCCACACTGTTTATACGCCCAGCATGGAAAATGGCGGAAAGTCAAAATCCGTTCGTTATACAATTCATGATTGTATTCTACATCAAATTCAATTTCTAAAGTCTAATTCTCATTCATAACAGGCACTACCTTACATTTCAGGACTCGGTAACTTTATCGACTTCCTCTGCTGAAAATATCTTCATGGCGTTAAAAGTAAAAGAGGATACATTCCTTATTAAAGTAGTTTTAAAGTTTATTCTCACAAAAATCGGCAATTTACTTTCATCAATCCACTAATATTTTTTCTTAAAGTTAATGTTTGTCATTCATACTTGATGTTAAATCGTGTAAAATTAGGTAACTGACTTTTTAAAGCACATTTCTTCAGATTTCATGCTTTCACGTGCAATTGTTTTAATTAGATACAGGAGTTTAGTTGTATCATTACAATTTGATTTGGTTCGAGATTTTATCACGACGCACTTTAAGGCAACGCGAAGATTATTGACGTCAGGCCTTTTTAATTTGGAATCTAGGTCAAGAGACGATAAGATCACCAGATCTGGCACAGAGCTTTTAACTATACGGTTGAAATTATAAACTAAAATTATTTCTTTTCTCGCTGTTTTCCTTACTATATTTCACTGTTATTATTCTGCTCCTAATTTCTTATTTATATATTTTTTGAAATAATATATAAAATGGAACCTTTCGCCTAAAAAGGTAACTCTCTAACATATTTTTTGACCTACTTTACATAGCAAAAATGCCTCTTGCGTCATAAAACGCCACTCACTCACTTGACCTACATTACATGAATGTTTCCTTTTATGTTCATATACGAATACACATTCATTTCCCCGATTAATTTAATTAAATATATGAACTCCCATCCTCAGTCTAGGATAAGCTTATGATCCTTTAGACTATTTCGTGGCCAGTATGTCATAATTTCGATCCTATTGACACTGAAAATCTTTCGTCTAGTTGGGTCTGATGCACGCTAAACCTGTAGAGCAGGGGTCGGCAACCTTTTAGCTGTGGGGTGCCAAATCAATCTACCAATATGATTCAGCGTGCCACATAGTAGAAAATATTTGAAACAATTCGATTCTCCTGGTAATGCATGCAGAGTAGGAGAGTAGAAGTCAATAATATAGATTTACAGTTCTTCAATAATATACATTTATTATTTCTTCAATAAAAAATTTCAAAAATTAAAATTGTACATATATTTATGTATATTGTACTATAATACATTGTGTATTTTTATAAACACATATATATTAATATAAGAAATAAACATTAAATATAAGTATTTCCCTTCGTTACATTCAAATAAATAAAAATTTGAATGCGAATCTAATGCTAGCACCGTTCTACTTTTATACCGCAAAATCAGGAGTATAATGTGTGGTTTCAGTTTGACAAGATTCTGAGCATGTAATTGTTAAATAATTTCTTTGCTGACTCGAAATGCTTTTTATGAGGAAAGATTTTTACTTTGTTATGTAGAACCCAATGCGAAAAGCAGAGTACATGCATTTCTCTCTTCCATCAATTAAATCTCTCCAGCAATGACATTCAATATTTGACAAAATAGCTGTAAATTTATTTATAGAGTTATCTTTTAGAATTTTTTCGCAATTCCAAAAATGTCCATAATTCTGAGGATGTCAAGTCCCATTACAAATTTATCAACTCCAATGCAGTCAATAATGGACAAATTTATAATGTTGTGCAGCGTGCCACTGAGAATTGTACTGCGTGCCTTAGGTTGCCGACCCCTGCTGTAGAGACTCAAAGAATTCCCGCTAGCGTGGTGTAAAAGCTCGGAAAGGGGTGCCAGCTCAGGTGTCGTCCTCGTCATATGACCATGCTTAAAAAATAATGAGGTCCCTGTCGATTGACAATAGTTTGCGTGTTTTATGGTGCGAAATTAATAAGCACTCCCTAAGTTTGTGCGTTTGAGACGTCCAAAGAGAAACGGCAAGATTTATCTGACGCCATTTAGCGTTTATTTCACGGTTACATATTGGAAAAGATCTTTAAAAAGCGATTAACCCATTTTGAAATACCGCATGGAACTACACTGCTGGTCACCGTAAGTGCAACACCCTGAAGGAAGCACGCAAATAACATGAAATTTACAACATGCATTAGCGGAGGTAAGATATGCAAATGATTAGAATTTCAGCGCAGACACGCATCACGCACGCCTGTGGCGCCACCTCAAAGTGCTATTTAAGGCTTGGAGATTTCGATTATTTCAAGTTCGGCAATTGTGTTTTTCTTGTGGTTTTTCAAAAAACAATCAGTTAAGTCTCGTAGAAAACGGTGATCAGCTATTGATCAAGTATCAGAGTTCGACAGAGGAAGGATAGTGGCCTACCGAGATTGTGGATTATCTTTCAGGGAAATCGGTAGTTTGGTTTCGTCCAACACTCTACAACTGTAATGCGTATATGTGACCATTAGATGCAGGAGGGTACGATGGACCGACGTGGTCGATCGAATCCACCTTAGTGCACCACTTCACGTGAGGACAGGCAAATTGTGCGCATGGCAGTGACGGATCGCTCAGTCACATCACGAACCATAGCACAGCACATTGAGTCTGCAACGCATCATTCAGTGTCTGCGCGTACCATTCGACGCCATTTACAGCAGAGTGGTCTGTCCGCAAGACGTCCATTGCTTGGTCTACCCTTGACGCAGAACCACAAACCTCTCCGCCGCCAATGGTGCGGTGAAAGAAGGATGTGGGCGACAGAATAGAATGAAGTTATCTTTACTGACGAGTCACGCATGTGTCTGCAACACCACGATGGTCAGATTAGAGTCTGGAGACACCGTGGAGAGAGGATACTGAACAGCTGCGTTATGCACCGCCACACTGGCCCTGCACCGGGTATTATGGTATGGGGTGGTATTGAATGTAACTCTCGCACTCTTCTAGTACGCATTGCCGGTACTTAAAAACGCCAGCGCTACATATCTGAGGTGTTGGAGCCAGTTGTCCTTCCTTACCTTCAGGGCTTAGCCACAGCCATATTTCAACAGGATAATGCGCGACCACACGTGGCACGCATTGTCCAAAATTTCTTCGTCAATCACCAGATTAAATTGCTTCCCTGACCGTCTCGCTCTCCGGATCTTTCGCCGATAGAATACATGTGGTCCATGGTTGCTCAACGATTGACCCAGATAACACTCCCAGCTGCCACACCAGATCAACTTTGGCAACGTGTGGAAGCTGCCTGGTCTGCTGTACCCAAAGAACACATCCAAAGTCTCTTTGAATGAATGCCGAGGCGTGTTGCATCAGTGATCTCCAACAATGGCGGCTACTCTGGCTACTGATTCTGGCAGGAACCACACTTCACAGAAGTCTATAAATTTAATCGTTTGATACTTGATCAACATGTCATCTACAAAATAAATTTTGTTGTGCTATCTCTTGTCTTTCTTGGTGTTGCATTTACGGTGGCCAGCAGTGTAATTTAAGTACGTTGCGTGCCAAGTGTCTTAATGGTGTGGTTTTAAAATTCCGCCAAATAAAATTTTAGCATCCAATAGTTTTTAATCCAAAGAGGTGATCCAGAACTAAGAACTAGACATGACAGTAATCTAAAAGAATGGCTTATTCTTGACAAAAAGGTTTAATTGTTTTAATTTTAAAAGAAGCAAATGATTAAATAAGCAAAAATATACTTTTTTGTGGAAAACAAATTGGAAAAATACATTATTTCTTCAAATTTTAAGTTATTTAAAAATGCGAAAAAAAAGCGAAAAAAAATCTAATGTGGAAGGATGAAATTCTATTATAATGGTTAAAAAATTTAAGAACTTCAGGGAGAAAGGAAATTTTTATCAATAGAAAAAAAAGATTGATTATGGAAATGTTATGTTGTTACTTATGCCACCTGATCGACAGTAACATGGCCCATGAAATTCATCGCAGCTAAGGGCTAGATTTTTACGCCCATCGTTAGCCTTAGCTTTGAGCGCCATGTAGGAAGGAGTACGATTTTGCTTGGTACAACCCCAATTTTGAAGGAAAACACTCTGGGGGTAGTCAGGGACCTTCCACCTCTCTTTCCCTTCCACCAATCTCACGAGAGGACTTGCGGTTCGATGGCTATTTAAAGTACCCCATGCCGTGAAGGCACTAAACATTTACAAGCCCCATGCTTTATCTGGGATTCGAACCCAGGCCCTATGGTACCACAGTCAGCGTCACTAACCACTATACCGAATAGGTGGCTGGAAATGATATAAAAGGATATATATATTTCATTCCTCGAAAATAGTGATTTTATTCTAGGAATTCGAATATATCGGGTAAATATTACGTTAGTTAAATATTATAAAACACAAAAAATAACAAATTTCTCTATGTTAACCTTTTTATCATCTATGTACTTTAAAATTAAGAAAATTACATCACACTGATTGAATATGCAGCCCCAGAAAGTCTTTTGTTTTTAAAAAAATCTTACTCCAAAAAAAGTCAATTTTTCCTAAGCTCGAAACGGAAAGTATAAATTAACTCACGCATATATTTCTATAAATACAAATCGTTTCCTGTAATTAGCATTTTAACATCTTAAATTTAAAAACCTGACTTATATACCAAATACTTTTGGTGGAAAATGTAAAGGAAAAGCGTAAAAGAACTCTTCTTAACAAATCGGGAATTTTTTTAAAATTCATATATGGCTTCAAGGCTTAACACTCTAAACACTTTTACTTGCCTCTTTGTATCACATAAAACCGGTAATTAGGCATGAAAGAAGTTTTTAAGTTACAATTTAATTACCATGATAAGGAAATAAGATATAAAATTAATTCTTCAAACTTCCTTCAGTTGTATACATTGAATAATGGTACCTCCGATTCATTTAGTATATTTAGCCGGATTAAAAAATTATCACACAAAAAGGAAAGCTCTTTACTAATTCTTTGAAAGGTAGCTGATGCGATCTAAAATTTCTGTTCGCATTTTTTCGTATTTCTATTTTGTTGAGAGCAAAATAGGGATTTATTTACCAGAGGAAGAAATATTGAAGGCCCAGATTTATATTAAATGTTAAAGAATTCTTACAATGTATTTATCTTTAGCTACATATCGTACAAAAAACTTCAACTTATTCAAAAATTTATTATCCAACGTAAATCTCTATTTTCAGAGAGTATTTTGTTCTAGTAAAAAGAACGTTTTTATACTATGAGAGAAAACAAAATGTAATCTCAAAAATTACTAGTTTTTAATTCGAGTGTTTTCATATTTTACCTAGAAAATGTATATAAATAAATCGTAGTACGCGAATTGCGAATTTTATTTTACTTTCAAGTGAAGTAAATGTTTTGTCTGTGCAATAACTTTGGAAAATGTTGGTCGCCAAATATCACTACATCACCAGATCTGGCGACAAGCGTAGACGACTCAAGAAAATTCCAGAAAGTGCTTTTGATTGACAAGGTAAATAATATTTAAATTGTAAGTATATAAACCAATCCTAGAAAAAACTGAGATCACTTGAATATTGTATAAAACATGTAAAGAACTTATTATGAAATTAAAACGTATGCTTTTCGATTCCAAAAGGAATTTTCTTCCTGTCATATTTAAAAGGATTGAATGGCTTCTCAATTGAAAAGGTACAATAATTACTATGAAGTAGACGATCAAGCTACAAAACCTTCAGTTCTAGTTACAACTACCTAAGCAGACCTAAGTATAACAATTGTAATTTGTCCAACTCTTGCAATGCCTTAAACAATTGTCTTCTGTCAAACAGGTGGCCGCAGTAGCCAAATGGTCATGGTATCAGATCAAAGCAGGCATGTCATGAGTTCGGGCCCCCTTGAAAAGTCGTGTTTTGGGCCCCAGGAATCTTACAAAGGATTGCAAAACCATAGGTTTTGGGCCCCCTTGTGAAATCCTGCCCCCCGCAATGCGGGGGTGTACGTTATGCCACTGCGTTCGGGGCAATTAAAGCACTGGCTGCGTGAGACGTTTACATACACCGGTGGTACTTAAGATGTTAAATTCGTATTGTAGCTTCATTGTCAAAGTGTAGTATTATTAAATTCAATGCATTGTTATTGTATGGAGAGAGCGCGAGGAAAATTGCGATTGAACATTGGGGTTCAAATATTGAAAGTTTGAGAAGCACTGCTAAGTCTCTACATCATCCTCAACAACTCACGCACATCTCCTTCCTTCCATTCCTTCGGTAGTACCTACCATATGAGAATCTCAGCCACCTATTTTCATTTCCTCTTTTGCTATTTACACTAACAACATTCTACATACCTCGGTTTCACTCTAACCAACTGAAACCCACCTATTTTCTTCACCGTCTGACAAATTAGTCACACTATCGGCTGAAATTTAGCCATCTGACTCTTTTCTTGATATTACCGCTACCACATCATATAATCAAACCGCTGTATCTGCTCCAAATAATTTAAAATGAAATAAAAAATAAATAGAAGCGCACGAAAGACCATAGCGTGTGAGTGAATATATTAAAGTCGCACTATTCAGCTATACTCGAGGGCTTTTGGCGACGGACATCGTAATTTTTAACAATGGTCAAGTGACGAGGACGACAATTGAGCTGATACCCTTTTGTAACTTGCACAACACACAAATGGGAGGACGTTTGAGTTTCGACAGATATAATGTGCATCGTCCCACTGCATGGCGGGTCTTCAGAGGTACTAGGCTCGAACATATGACACGCCGGCCACGTGTCTGTCACGAAGGAGCATAGCCGAAATTTTAATTAACATGACACCCCTTAAGGCGAAGAAAAATTCATTTGTACACTACACGTCATAAGACGAGGACATGATTCTCAACAATCTAGACGAATTTTTAATGGATTATCTTGAGAAGTTTGATTTCATGCATTACATCAGTGCTTTTCAAACTTTCAGTATTTACGACTCAATATTCAATCATAAATATTTCATCGCCCTCCTCCCCTCTATATAATAACAATGTATTGAATTCGATAACACTATACTTTGAAGTTAAACCTACAGTACGACTTTAAGTGCCTCTGGCGTATAGAAACGTCTCGTCCAGGTAGTGTTTTAATTACCCCGGACGTACACATACGTTTTTCCGAAGTACTATCTTTTCTCTGCACTGCTATCCATAAAACTATTCTGAAGGCTTTGGAATGGAAACAAATGACCCTGAGTGTTTGGAAGGATTAACTTATTTAAGAGGATTTGCTTCTTTATTCTTTTTCTGCCCCCCCCCCCTCCGATACACAACAAACTCTCGCCTACGTGTTAAACTGTGGTATTGAGGAGCGACAACCGTAATATTTATTTGACATTGAAGAGATTAATTACAATCCATACAAATTATCAAAATAAGTGTTAATTTTTGTTTTTCATTTTATATATGACAAGTCAATGGTAAATATTAAACCTGTTTTTAATTTAGTATTGTTAAATTAATTATGAAATACATTGCGCAGTACTGATATATTTATAAGTATTATCACAGTGTATGTATTTTATTCCTTATGTCGAAAAGTATTTTATTTACTTCCAATAAATTAATAATTCTTCTAAATAATCTTCTGCTTTCAACTTTTCAATATGCTCGCGCCCCCTTTATAGGGTTATCACGTTCCTGTAGGTGGGCGCGTCCCACAGTTTGAGAAACACTGCATTACATATCATTGACCAGGAATCGAATAAATACTTCAAAAGGAATGTTTTCACTCTCTTGTTTAAGTAGCGTATTTCGATTTAATGTCGTTGTTTGAATGATTTTTGATGTTTTATTTTTCCACTTTATTAAATTTTCTTGCATTTTAAAAATGCAATAATAATACATGAATTTTTCAGACAGTTTCAATAAACTACTTTTTAAACAAGCCTTTTTTCTTCCAAATCACTTAAAAAATTTGAATGTTTTTTAAAATAGTATGATATTTAAAACAAATGTTGGGCGCAACTTAATCGAATCGGCTCTTGCACCAATAAACCTTACAATCACTCCCTGACGAAGTAGAAGAAATATATATTCAACTTGGAAGCCAATATACATATATATACATTTATGTACGTACATTGTTAAAATTCCTAAAATGGCCGAAACTAAAAGAATGACCTTTAATTGAAATCAAAAGAATGACCTTTATTTTTGAGACTTATAGCAATGATTATTTTGAAATATACAAGAAATCTGCTTTAGACTGCACAAACGCATTTACATATTCCTAAAATTCACATCCTGAGGTAACTGAAAAAATCGGCTCATTATATATATATACGCTTTCTTAAAAAGGTTAAAGCAAAAATTAAAAAAAAAAAACTGTTTTCCAAAGGTCAAATTTTACCAGGATTCCATTATAGAATTCACTGTTACATAAAACTTTATTTTAGGTGGAGAGAATAATATCCTAGGATACAAAGATTATAATTTTCCATTAAAAGGATTCTCTTCTAGTTATTCCTTTTTGAAGCAGAAAATTAGAAAATATAAAAGACTAATTTTTGCGGTCCCATACGGACTGTTTCTGTCAATTAAAGTTCCTTCTTAGAAGTCTTTTGAAGAGATTTTAATGTTCGCCAAGTCCATTTATTTAAGAGTCTTTTAAAGTCTCGATAAAAGAGTTCTACTTCACCAAATTTTAAAAGCAGTTTCGATCGAGGTAGATTAAACGAAATATAAAAAAAAGTACTTTAGAATGTTTTTTACGACCATGAAAGCCTACCGAAAACGAATAAGCTTTGGAATAAGTAGCCATTTTCCCGATTTCCTGTTGGGCTTTTTAGGGATTGACGAACCTGAAAATATTTGTTTGATTGGGTGAAAAGTCACAAATAGAGACTGTTGTTTTTACATTAAATTAATTGATATATTTAGTTACTCAATAAAGCACGATTTTATCCCTTTTTTTCGTTTTATTAAATTCGACAAATAAACATCTGAACTTTTGGAATGGGTTCTACTAACTTCTATAATCTATTTTCTCTAAAGAATTCAGTAGTGCTTAGCCAGTATTTAATCCGTTTTGTTAAAGAAAATCAGTTAAATAACTGATTAAAAGTTCAAATATGAACACACCTCAACTCGAAATTCAGTACTTTTCAATGTAAAAAGTCAAATACAAACAATAATGAAAATAGCTTACAAAGTATGCAAAAATATTCGGAAAAAAAACAAACGATTTACGCATTTACAAGAAAAAGGATTGATGATCTGACTATTGGTTAAATTGAGTTTAATATCAATCAATTAATGCATTTCCCCCCACATTTTCTTAATATACATATAAAGGAAAAATGCATCTATACAGTAGAACCTGTTTTTATGCGATTTGTTTTGTGCGTATTTATTTTTGAGCGATTTTTTTCTTGCGATCTCTTTTTATGCGGCATATGAATTTCAAGGGTGTTGGCGCCACACTGTAATGTTTTCTATCAATGTACCAGTGGAGATGGAGAATGTTAACCCCCACCCCTCCAAAGTCAGGTTTTGCCATTAATATTTTATAAATTTGGTAAATACGTACTTGGGCGTTAGTCAAACCTTGGCCCCGTAGAGTCCTACCTCCCCGTCTGCGAGGCGGGGGTGTACGTAACGCCACTGAAATGTAGTATAAGCTTCAAGATGCTCTATTCAATTGTTATAAACAGTCTCCCAACAAGCACGTTCACAATTACTTTCTCTCAACGCACCAACAGCTCGCGCTTGATTGAAGATGAAACTTTCAATGACAGTGACATTATCAATAATTCGATAGATTATGAAGACGGACAAGAACTGGATTATATGAGAGCGGATAAAATATATACAGGAATACAGCTTTCCAACAAATTGGAAAAGCATTTCCTTAAAATAGATACCAATTCCGAAAGTAGTATGCGATTTCAAAAAGAGCTTCGATCATGCATCTGTGGTTTATCATGAGGTTTGCAAGCAACTGACCAACCGACCTTCGTCGCAAAACTTTTTTCTTACTTAATGGTGCCAAAAAAATAAATCAATTGAAATTATATCTTCAAGTAACGAGAGCGATTATGAACTTATTCATCACAGGAAGATGAGCTCTTTGGATTACGATGAGTAGCAGTGAATTATGTATGTGCATTTTGAAAACTTCGCCATATATACAATGAGGAACTAAACCTTTAAAAAATATTTCCATGTGTAATTTTACTATTTATTTTGTTATAGATGTACATTCTCATAAATTTCGTAAATTATTGGCGTGTTTTATAAGAGCGACTTATTTTGTGCGGTCCCTCTCCAAAGCATAAAATTTTTTTTTGTAGTATTTGACGAAGTTGTTTGTTGTATATGTGAGAATTTATGAATTTTTTTCGAATATTTTTTGTGCTGTTTTTTTGCGCTGTAGTCTCTATCTACGCACAAAATCAGTTTTAATTGTAATTAATATCAAAGATATGAAACAAATTAAAATAAGCCTAATACATAACAGCAACATACAAATAAAGTAAATGCATTATTGGACTATGCAATAAAGAAGTACCCTAAAATACTTTTTTGATACTGCATGTGTTTGAGCAGATAATTTCTTTTATATAATAAACAAAACGTTTTTAAGCAAAGATCCTTTCGTTTCATTTGTTTGAATTCTATGATAAAAATGTTCGAATAATTCATAATTAATGTTAAACACGAATCCTAATAATTAAAAATGTATATGTGATAGAACTAAATAAATTAAAAAAATATTTAGAAAGAATATTTTAAACATCGTCGTGTAGGAAATGAAACAGAAAATTAAAAAAATATAGATTTTTCAAGTACATATATAATTTATTTTGCTGGAAAACCATAACAAGATAGTAATGCATCGAAACTCGTTTTATTATCAAAATATATTCAATACTAGTTTAGTAAGCAAGGCGTGGAAAAGTTTCGAGAAAAGATTTGTGAAAGAGAACTTCCGGACTGGGTCGCGTCGAATAACGTAAAAATCAATCATACTCATTCCAAACAAAGGAAAAATGAAGAGAAATGAAATAAATTGAGTAGGTAGAGGAAGAAAGTTTCTGGAAGGTTATTTGTCCTTTTCTACCGAAACTTGCCCATTTTTTTAAAAATAGACTATCCTTTAGAGGAAAAGTTTTTAAGAAAGCACTACTTCCTTTTTAATATAGAATAGACTCTAAAACTTTAATAAAACATTGGGTAGGAAGATGAAATGTCATAGTAATAAATCCAAATAAAATGCCGAATATAAATGATAAATGGAATAATAATGCTTTCTAAAAAACAATCGTAAACCTTGACTAGAGGGTTTACATTGTTTACTTAATAATATTAGCATTTTTATTCCATAGATATTCTAATAAAACGATTTGTAAATAATGTAGAATAATATCCTCCCTCCGAATATATAATTTTTAAATTTTGGTAAATTGGGTATTAGGAGCTGAAAGAACTAGATTTGTGTTATAGCTTAATTTGTTTGAAATGGACTTAAAAAAGGATTTAAAAATTTCAATTTTTGTGCAGTACATCTACAGTTCTCATTTAATAAACTGCTATAAAATTTTTACAAGAGGATTTTTTAATGTTAAAAAGAAATCCACAAGCGCTTACTCGCAGGATTAATTGAGGATATAGGTTGTTTGGATAAATGAGTCAAGGTACACAGCTAAGAACTCTGTATAGTAAAAAAAGATCACATATCGTGAAACAAGACAAAGCAAAATGACAAACCAATACACATGGAGGAGTTCAATCTATAACTTATAAGATATGCGCATTGGGTGTATATATAAACACGAGGGTCTTTCTGAAGTTCTTGAGGCAGGCATGCACACATGTAAATATATATTCTAATATTTTATATTTTAAGTTTTTTTGACATTGTTTTAATATTTTAACAAACGTATGGCGCAGAATAGCCAGGTATGGCTCTTGTGCCAAAAAATCCAACACTCATTCACTCACTGAAGATTTTGAGATACACCTAGGTTTTTAAAGTTATACTTTTAAAGTTTTAGGAGTATTAAAAGTAGTCTCCTCTAGCATCATTACACTTTTGTAGATGAATTTTTCCCAGATTAAATGCCTCAAACCATAAATTTCTTGAAATTGATGAAAGAAATACATTTAAAAAGCCAAATCAATCTCTTCTTCTGAATGAAAACGACATCTACGTAAGTTCTTTTTCAGATTAAAAAGCAACCAAAAGTCAAACATAGCTAGATCCGGAGAATAATGTAATACGTTTCTCATCCCCGGTACAATTTAAAAACGATGTGGGGGCCACCATTTAGAAATTTAAAGTTTTTTTTTCTGAATATGAGTCACTCCTCTTTTTGGGGTTCATTTAGATTATGGGGAAACAACGGCAAACTACTTTTTTCATATGTAAGTGAGAGAGAATATTAACGTCGCACTGATTAGCAACACGAGGGCTTTTGGCGACGGTCCGCGTAATTTTGAACCATGGTCAAGTGACGTGGACGACACCTGAGCTGGCACACCCTCTAACTACCACACTACACACCAACGGGAGGACGTTTGAGCTCTCGACAGATTTAACGTGCATCGCTCCCCTGCACGGTGGGTCTTTAGTGGTATTAGGATCAAACTCATGACACGCTAGCCATGATCCGATGCCTAGATCACTCGGCAACCACGGCCGCTTTTTCATATGTAACTCACCATGATAAATTTTATGTATGGCCGCGTATCCAATATTAGTTTCCTTCTGTGTCGTTTGGTATTTACAGCGATTATCACCCACTAGCATTTTTTTGTATGCCAGACAAATTATCCAAGTTACTGCCGACCGTGGCCTTCCAGCATGTTTTTCATCGTGTAGACAATTGCGACCTCTTCAAAATTCAACTCATCTGGATACAGTTGCACGACATCGAAATTCATCACCAAATACTAATTGCAGCTTTTGAAAGAATACATCTTGATTTATTTCCTCGTTAAAATCACCAATAATGATAGCACAATAACGTATTTGTATCGACTCCCTTTTTTTCCTTTGTCTAAAATGTATCCTACGCTGAAGTAATTTAGTAAAAAGTCGTCTGCTGATCTAAAATGCTTAGAATATTCAAATTACACCGTTAATTTTTTTTTTGTAAATTCTTGTCTGCGCATATTTCAAAAGTTTCAGTTATTCGCGTATTAATGTAGGATTCTTTTTCTATTGGAAGATTTTTTTTCTGTTTGATTCTCATCCCTTAAAACTGGGAGAATTTAAACTTGGAGTTCTTGTTATGGAGGATTCTATATACGCGACGCTTACACTCGAGGCAAGCCTTATATTTCAGATAACAGAAGTAATCATGGTCCCTCTCAAAATATTTTTAAAATTTTTTTAAATGCTAATATCACAAAACATTTGTAGTCAAAAGGCAGAAGGAATCATTCCTGTTCTCGGTATTGATTAGTACTACCAAAACAAAAACCCACTTCATTTAATTTATGTTATTTCAAATAACAGTTTAAAGTGTAATGGACTTTAAATTTGAGTCCCACTGACACATCACACAAGTTAAACTTATTCATCAAATGAATACTTTCGTTATACCATGACAGTCACTAAAGTATTATTTTTAGAATATGAAATATATTATATAGAACAGAGTTAAATATAGTACGCGCGCTTATGAACAAACAATGTTTTCTCTTTCTTCTTGATTCAGATTAAGGGAAATATGTCTCAGGACTAATTAAAAGTAAACAGAATAAGGCTGTTTTAATTACTTTATATTTTCGAAGCTAATTTTCTTTATTTAAAAGCAGACACAGTATTAAAACTTTTGAGGAAAACTCGGTTATTAAAACACTTAAGTTCAGCTAAAAATAATGATCTAAATTAATACTTTGTGTTAACAACGATTAAAAGACTGCATTTACTGAGAGAGTGTTCCCTAGTTTTCTATAGCAAGGTTTATGAATATGGACTTCTAAAAAGAGTTCCAGTTTTGAACATTAATTAAAAATTAAAATTTATATGAAGCTTGTACCGATAAGCTCAATAAATTCCCATTTCATTCTCCACATACTATAGACTATTGTATAGTGTACTCTTTTTCAAGGTATTTATCTTAGAACACTTATATTCGTAAAAACGTAACTGCATGAAGATTATTTTGTGAAACTTTCACTTGTAGAAATCTTCTGAAGAATACATTTAGTTTTTCTTATTATTATGATTGTGAATCATATTTATTATTACTAATTATCTAAAACTACACCCATTTAATATTGCCATTTTAAAGAATCAAAAAATATGTGCATAAATGTAATAAAAAATGCGTTATCTAACATTTCATTTAAAACCCTCTCAAAAGTAAAATTGCAGTACCAAAAAATAATGTAGGTAGCGATATGAAAATTTCAAGATTTAAAGTGGTGAAGTTGTTGGTGTTTGGGGGTTCGAGTAAAGATCAGCCATACTGGTTCAAATTCCAATTTATTATTTCTCTCTTACTTACTTAAATCAAACAACTTAGGATAGGAAATGCACAACACTACTAATTATAAGAGGAGTTACATGGCTAATAGGATATTTAATATATGAATATAATCTACTTCACTTACTTTCGAGTGAGTGAATATTAATGTCGCACTGTTCAGTTACTCGAGGGCTTTTGGCGTCGGACCTCGTAATTTTGAACCATGGTCAAGTTACGACACCTGATCTTGCACCTCTCTTGCAATATTTTTATTGTTATCACTACCACACCACACCAATGGGAAGACGTTTGAGCTCTCGGCAAATTTAATGTGCTAATGTGAAAACCCCCTACATGGCGGGTTTTCAGCAGTAATAGGCTCAAACTCATGACACGCCTGCCACGAGTCCGATACCTTGACACTTTGGACATCTACGGTATTATTCACCCTAATTCTCTTATTTGTTGTACGACCTCTGATCGTTATCATTAAACTCAATCCAATAACTTATTTACCAATTAGCAATAATTGACCAACCAGGAACTACTCGTCGACTAGCTCTCGACTAACTTTTGACTCACTTCGTGTACCTAAATGTCCACACTTAAATATAACAAATGATTTGCATAACTCAAGTCTTCTTCTGCGGGAGAAAGTTTTCAATGGGATTTAGAGTTCAAAGAAATAAATTTCCCCCAAGATGATTAGTTAAATTTCGTGGATAGATACGTTACCCGCCCCCCCCCCTTCGTGAAGAAGACGTGAGTTATAGAAATGTCTCAACAACCCGAAAAGAATTACGTTGCTAAGTTTTAATACTGATTCAGGAAATTGCCAAATTCACATGCGTTTGTAATTTAAAAAATTTATATGCATTGTCTGACGGTGCATGGTAGCTAGCATCTTTTGAAGCATAGAATGCAGCATCAAGCTCCGATCTATTTCCCTCACTCAGGGGCTCACCTTCTTTCGGTTGTAATGCTTGTCGGTTCCTGCTTCCCTTTGATCCCCTTTGTCTACCCTCAGACCCGTCTAGATGTGTGGAAGGAACTGAATAATCAGTAGACATGATTCATTCTAATTACTTTATTGTCACCAAAATATGAAGCAAGCACAATAATAATCTAATTAAAATAAAGGATCAAATAGCAGAGCGCGAAGGTGAAACTCGTTAGCCTGCGGATAATAATACGAAACCTCAACTGATTTCACGATAACCTATACAAGCTCAATATAAACTAAGTCACGCACTAATAAGCTAAATTTCTATTTAAACAAGGATCACGATACCTGTACTTTTATGAAGTTGAGTCCTCCAGTCGAGGCCTTGAATACGATCCTTATCTGGATTTAATCACCGCCGGGTGATACTCTTAGACTCCTTCAATTAATAAACTCCAATTTGCTCTTAATAAATTCACGATACTTCACTCACCATCTAACTCGAAAAACTCACGAATACAGAATTTATATAATATACTTAATTTGCATAATCACGCTTTCTTCACTTGGTGAAAGTTGGTTGATAATATTATTACCCCAGAAAAATTCCCAAGGGGTTAATTATAGACGCGTATAGATCCGTCACAAGGTGAGTACGGGTGTCACACTCTCGAGGTACCCTAGTGATATTTTCGTTTTCCCAAGGGGCTTACTTTCTTTGGTAAACACGGGTGTCACGACCCGGGATACCCTAGTGATCCTTTTCTACTTTCGACTCTTTTTTTCATACATTCTTTCTTTTTTCCCCGTCTATAGACTACAGCTGAGTTTTTTATATACACATGAGTACTACTCAACCTTTCTTTAATTGATTGAATTATGTAATTCATATTGTTACTAACACAGTTTAGTTTTCATTTTGTAATGTATATATTTGATTTCATTTGTTTTGTTTTCTGTATTTTTGATATTTGAGTGGTTTTGATAACTACGTTGGTTAGTAAAACCACAACACAAATGCATGTGTTACAGGCATGTTTACCGTGTGCGGCGTCCCGTAAGGAGGAAAATGGTGTTATGAGGATACCTTTACGTTCCCTTTGGCCCACGCTTCGCTGTAGACGGGAGGCAGAAGTGAGCCCGCTGCTGTCAATCGGCTACTGATAAGTCTCTTCGGAGACATTGCTGTAGTTTTAGTGCTGCAGATAAGGGGTGGCGGGTTTACCCGTTGGATCCTCACCCTGATGCTGTAGCATTATATATTGGGTGTACTCCAGGTAAGCGCCGTGACTTGGTTTTACCAGATGACCGGTACACTGCCTCCCTTGTTGGACTCCGTGGTGGGTGGAGTCTCGCCAGGATTAAGTTTTGTGTCACGCTAATGGATCCAAGTCAGCTGTGCCCGGGTAAAGGCATTGTCTTACCCAAATAACTTACCATTGACGAAGTTGCTATGAATACACGCTTTTTCATACTCTCTTTGCCTAGTAATGAAATGTCTCAAAAATCTTCTTTTGCTATTTTCAAAGCTCTTAAAGGAATTGGTGAACCAAAATCAGTAAAAAAAAATGAAATCTGTTGATTTACTTGTTGAAACTAATTCTGCTGTTCACTCCAAATCCTATTTATCTACTAAAACTTTTCTCGATTGTCCCCTTCTGGTTAGTCTACGTAAACATCTCAATTGTAGTGGAGGTGTTATTTTCAAATCTGATCTGTTGACCACTCCTGAGGCAGAAATCCTGATGGGTTCTCTGATCAGGATGTAATTCAGGTCAGGAGAATCACAATGAAAAAAAGAAAAAAAAAACGTTATTCCAACCAAACACTTGATTTTGACATTCAATAGCCCGAAACTTGCAACTAAAATAAAGGCTGGTTATCTGAACTGTAAAATCCGTCCGTATGCACCGAATCCTCCGCGCTGTTTTAAGTGTCAGATGTTCGGACATTCCCAAACTACCTGTCGCGGAAACTCAACGTGTTCCAGATGTGCTTCTGTTGGACATTCTTCCACGGATTGCAGTCTGGAGCGAAAATGTATTAATTGTTCCGAAAGCCCTCCATCCGATTCAAAATTATGTCTTAAGTGGAAAACTGAAAAACAAATACAATAAAACTAATAGAAATATATCTTACATAGAAGCTCTTAAATTAATAGTCCCACAGTTATCTCAAACCTATGCTCATGCTGCAAAATCCTCTACTATGAACAATTCAACACAAACTGATGAAAATATTACGAAAATAGTATGCCCATCTTTAAAATTATTTCAACCAGCTTCTATCCTCTCCAAACAAAATACTTCCGCATCTATTCCTAAAGTTTCCACGTCGTCTTCTTCCACTCAAGAACACCTATTACCTTCTAACTCTACAATAGCATCTACAATATTGGAATCCCAGCCACCTATTAATGAATTTAATACAAATGTTCCCTCATACTTAGCAGATCTAGCAATAGTTCAGTAATCTAGAATGAATCTTCCAGCTAAATTGTGAATGACACAGGTACCTTTCGTCTTGAACATTCTAAACTAATGTTGGGATATACAGGGTGTCCCAAAACGACCACATAAACTCTGCACAGCTGGATTCCTCGTTGGGAGTACATAAAAACTGCCCAAAGAAGCACTCCTGTACAATCCATAGTTTACGAGAAAAATACGAAAAACAAAGTATGACGTCATTTCCGGTGCAAGAAAAAAACACTTTATTGGACATTTCAACAACAGTATTTGCCTATCTTTCCAGAGAATAATGTTTAAAACGTTCGTCGTGCATGTCGCGTCATGCATGCGTTCGCCGTGAAATGACGTTAAGCCGCCGTTGAACTGGTATTTAAAAGACTGCATCTTGCAGCTACTGGTAGTCTTCGTATGGAGGCCATGTATTCCGTTCGTGACTACTGCGACATGTACTTGTGACTACTGCGACATGCCATCTCAAGGAACTGGTGTATCGAGACGTAGTGGCAACACAAATGGACTTAGTTGCTCGTATGCATGCTGCTTGTACTTCGGTGGACCCCACGATGCTGCGACGTGTGATGACAGCCATTCCACGGCGTGCTCAAGCCTGCCTCAACATGCATGGTGCACAGTTTGAACATATGCATTAAATTATGTATATACTGCTGTTGATATGTTCGATAAAGTGTTTTTTGCTTGCACCGGAAGTGACGTCAAACTTTGTTTTTCGTGTTTTTCTCGTAAACTATGGATCGTACAGGAACGTTTCTTAAGGCAGTTTTTATGTACTCCCAACGAGGAATTTAGCTGTGCAAAGTTTATGCGGTCGTTTTGGGACACCCTGTATAGCGTTTGAAAAAAAAACACATTTCAGATTGTTTTAATTTTTTTTATAAACAACACACTCCAGATTTTTAATTTATATTTCCCCCCACATTTAAGTGTATTATTCAAAGCACAAAATCTATTAAAAATGATTGACAATATTACTCGAAGCAAATATCTTTATTAAAAGCTACTATAACTCAACTAAAGTTTTCTTCTCTAATGTCTTTTTTTTAAAGTTAAGGAACTTAGTGATATATATTCTGTAGTTTTTTACAACTAGGAAATATACTCTTCCGCTTTGATTATACTAATTTTTCTCACAATGAAGTTTTTAAAATTCAATCTCAATAATAATTTTAATTTAAAACCAACTAAGCTTAAAGTTTTATTGCATAAAAACGAATCGCACTTAAGATTCTAAATATTTTTTTAAAGAAATTTTAGACTTAAATTTAATTCTGGTAGTTTTTCTGAAGCTATTAAACTGGGAGTTTAATTCCTTTTTTCAGTTTATTTAAGATTAAGTTCTTCCGCCAATATAATGTATTTTTAAATAATTTGAATCTTTTTTAAAAAAATATTTTTTATTTTCCCAAGATGAGTTTAATCATAGTAAAAACTATTCTTTTCAATTCATGTTTTAATCGAAAGCCACAAAAGTATAATATTTTATTATGTAGTAAAGAATTATGTATGAAATTTTAACTATTTTGAACACATTTAATACATTAAAATTAAAAACATTATTCCATTGATGCTTTTTTCCATAAAATAGCAAGATCTGATACTTAAAATATTTTATATCATTTTATCTATGTTTAATTACTCTTGCCACAATATAGATAAAATTCTTTATTTAATTTTTATAAGTAAATTAAGATTTGTGTAAAAACAGCAATTTAAATTTTAAATCACAACGGGCAATAAGAACGAGTATGAAAGTACGTAGAAAAAGTTTTGGAAAACTCAAAGTGCTATAAGCGAAAAGAATACTTTTGGAAAAACATTTGACTCGATAGCAGAAAAAACCCATTATATAAAATAACTTCGCATCCAAAGAAAACAAACGAGGAGTGATTCTATCAATTTGATTTCCATGTCTCCACGAATTGTGTGCAAGGATAAGTTTTGACTTCAACTCTAATTTAAAAGTAAAAGGTAATAAGAACATCAATTCAAGAATCTAACAAAATACGTTTTAAAAGATTAATATAGGTACCCCCTCCCACACACACATACGATTGGAGAGTCGATATTGAAAAAAATATGCACGGTTATTGGTCGGACATTTCTTGCAACGTTATCACTTCTGCAGTTGTAGTCATTTACTGAGTACTTCAATTAATTGATTGCACGCCCCTTAAATACAGTATGTCTTAGAAGTGTTTAAAAATTACAACGATCCGGTGCCATACCCGTGGTGTGCGATATACTTGACATTACGAAACAACTGTATGTGGCAAGGGTTTTGATATACAATTTGCTGGTTGCCAAACCACGTAGGTGTCATGGGCAACGAGAAAGCGCATATTGCGTCTTGGTCAGCAACGACCCATTAGGTCACTGAGGTCAAACTCACGGCCCACAAAGAGCATTTTTACGGCCCTGTCAGTTTATCGGCTCACAATAATGTATGATAAAATATTAAAATTTCTCCTGATATAGGAAATATAGTAGCAGAGGGGATGTCAAGTGTCAGGATATAAACGTTAATTTTTTCTTGTTCTTTTATTTATGTTTATTATAATGCATTATTCAAAATAAACTTATGTTTCTATGAATTTTGATTTTCTTTTTGCCACCGACCTTGAGTTAAACCTTGTTTGTATGGCCCAAGTTAGCCTGTGAGTTTGTCATCCTTGCAGTTCGGACATGAAACACGCCCTCTTGCATGGATACATGGAGTCTACAGTTCAATAACACACAGTACTATTTGAAACGTGTGATTGGAGCATGGCCTGGGATTCCAGTGTGAAGAACCGATGTCAAGCTGACTCGCCTTTGCATTGGTCATATTCGTTTTACGCACAGTCATATGCAGCTGAGCGAGGATGCCCCTGAATGACTTCATGCAAGTTGTTCGTCCCATAGTGGTATATTGCCCAGTTTTTAATCATCATTGCATCACTTTTATTCAGTAATCTGTTTTATCTTCATCAGACTTAGTGGGAGAATCTCCCCACCAAAATTTGTTTGTTTTTATTTTCAGAATCTGGTTTTATTTATTTAATTTGATATTTTCACTTTTACAAGTAGAGCAATGTGCTGGCTGGTTTGGCGTGTTTGTTTCATCGCTAGCCTTCTGCACCTAAGATTGCGGGTTCAACCTTGGTTCAAGCTGGTTATCTTTCATGATGCAGAAAATCGACTGCGACCATATCGTATGATTATATGACATTTAAAAGATCCCTTGTGATTGTCTGTTTGGCTTGGGTGCTCTCTGCAAAATTAAATTATAGTACAGGTTCGCATCGTCAGAGATCAGATGCTTCTTTCAATGGAGAAAACTGTGCGTCAAAATTACCTGCGGCGATTAATATCAGCCTATATGGTGCCGCAATAAAAAGAAATACTAGCTTTCGGCGAATGTACTAGGTCTGCAATGGTAAAACACTAATCCACAGCCCATTAGAAATTTTAAAAAAAGTAAAGCAGTGTTTATGTCAATATTTTAAGATATTTTAATTTGTGTTTTATTTTAACAAATGTTTGTCGCAGTTTAGCCAGAATTTGCTAATGCACCATAACCCCCCCCCAACTCACTCACTCATTCACTGCACCACATGTTTCCTTTTTCCTCTTCGTGGTTCTCGATAAGAAACCAGACATTACGAAAAAACAAAAAAACATGAACTCCAGACATATCGTTTTATTTCATTTGTTCTCTCCCAGGATGTCTGAGAAAGCAAAAAAATAAAAAAATTCTAAATAGTTGAAAGAATCAAAATTTAATGTGTGTTTGATATTAGGTTTATTAGAGAGAGATTCTACATTTACAAAACTACATTGCAGATTAGCATCTGTATATAAACAATCTTATTGGACTAGCATCTGTCAAATTATGTATTTCAAAAACTTAAATTTGCTTCAGTTTTTGCTTAAAAAATGTTGTTTTAATCTAAAATTTAACTTGTTTTGAACGAATTCTAAAGATTTTTAACCTCGTGATTTATAAACAATTTACAAAGTTTAAGTTAATGCAGTTTACTTAAGAAAACTTAGTAAAAAGAATTTCATGTGCGGTTTAGATTAATGTAATTTTAAGGAAAGTTTGAGGTTATTTTAATGTGTTTTATCTTGTTAATTGTGAACGTCTGATAATCAAAATTCGGTTGTAAGGTCTTTCATTAATTGTTTCAAACGGTCGGTGAGTATTTGATTCGAAATTTTAGACATTGAATATACTTGATTGAGTTCTTTAGTGAGGTGGGGTTTAATTCCAATAGTATTGAAATTATTTCGCTTGGATTGTATATTTTTCAGTTATCCTCTTAAAAGAGACGAAAGTAATTGATTGCTGTAAAAGTCGAATATTTGAAAGGTAAAGAAAAAGTCTCAAGATTTAATATTTTACCCGATATTTATAAAAATTTCAATAAATAAATTTTTATTTACAGCAGTATTCTTTTAATTTTAGTATTAAAATGGCACATGAGCAATAATTAAATACTTGTATATTTGCAAATATATGGTTAATTTAAGCATAATAAATGCATTTATGAGACTGATTCTGTATGTTGTTTGCACAAGTATCATATTTTCTGTTCAAATAAAAATTAAGTTTTATAGATTCTTCAGTTATAGTGATTTTATATACTTTACTTTCCATTTTAATGAATAAAAATGTAATAATGTATGAAGTTGCATATATAGTTAATCCTTAATGCTGCATTGCTCTTTTTATCGATTAAAACGAAGAAAACTTGCATTAACTCATTACATGCGCTATAAACTCAGTAAATATCACAGTGGAATGACTATAAGCGTTTGAATACAAATTCGAGGTGTAACACAAAAAAAGGACCCTGGTCCAGTAAATCATTGTGCGTACAGAACCAATTCTACGTGACATTGATCACCTTCAAAGTAATTCCCTTCGCCATTCACACAATCGTGCATTCGGTGCTACCATTTCTGGTAACAGTTTTAGAAAGAGGGCTTTGGAGAGAGAAGACCCTTCAGGAGATTCTTCGTTTTTGCCTGAAACTCTTTAATTGAGGTAAAATGGGTTCCCTTTAAGCAAGTTTAACTATAGGAAATAAAATAAAAACGTCACAGGAGCCAAATCAGGTGAATTAGGAGGATGGTAATGTTTTTGCTGGCCAGAAATTGCTTGAAAAATAGGGCCGTGTGAGTGGGTGCATTGTCCTGGTGTAATATCCATCCATCAGTCCCCAATTCTTGCCTTTTTTTCTAATCTTTTCACGAATTCTTTTTAGTACTTCAATGTACGTAGTAGAGCCGATTATTAGTCTGACCACTGATATGAGTGGAAACTCATTCATATCATGAAATTTGTCCATGTTTTGATCTGTAATCACTGGCTTTGGGCGCCCAGCAAGTTCATAATCTTCCGCACTGATCCTCATCCCTGAAACCTGTTATACTATTCAAACACATGCGCTAGACAAAGTTTCATATCCATAAGCCTCGGTTAATATTTGAAATGTTTTCGTGGCTGATTTCTTAGGTTTCACAAGAAACTTGATGTTGATTCGACATTTTCTCGGTAGAAGGCAGATGCACGTGTTCAATCAATGATGCAGTACTCCCAACTGGCGCGATCAATTTGGATAAAACTGGCCTCATGGATAGAGGAGGTGTGTGGGATGATGTCTCTAAAAGAGTTGTTGCCAATTCCACTCTTTTTCAAGCTACACACTTAGTCTCGTTTTTTTGTGTGCTACACCTTGTATACTGTTTTTATCAATGTAATCAGATTCAAACAAAAACATTTCTTCTTTTTGCATATAATTAATGAAAAGTTTATAAATACTTCAATTATATAGCCCGCAGTTATTAAAATTAACTTTTAAAGTTAAGAAATATATCATTTTAACACTTGAGTAATGAGCTCTTAGACTTTGATAAAATTCAAAAAAGAAATAGTTTACAATCATAGAACTATCTAAAAATTTTGATATTTTCTTTAAATTTTAATTTCTTTAATAAAAAATGTACAACACAAAAAATTATATATATATATATATATATTCACTATCTGGCCAAAAGTATCCGAACACCCAGTGGTATGGACGTAGAGCGTCCTGAGGCACATATTAATATGATGTAGGTCTCCCTTTTGTATGGAGGAGAGCCTGCACACGTTTGGGAAGACTTTCCACCAATTTTTGATAGGTCACCATAGGAATTGCCTTCCAGGCGTCCATCACAGCTGAAGTGAGTGCTTGCAGTGAGGATGGTCGATTTGATTGGCTTCGTAATCTGCGCTCTAATTCATCCCAAAGGTGTTCTATATGGGATTTAGATAGGTTCTCTGAGAAGGCCAGTCTTCATGTTTCCAATCACAGTAACTAACGGACCTAGGCCAAACCACGAGAAACACCCCCACCATTATGCTTCCACCACCAAACTTAACAGTCCGCCCAATGCAGTCATTAAAGAAACATTCGCCAAGCATCCACCAAACCCAGAAGCGTCCATCCGACTGCCAGACTGTAAAGCGAGATTCATCACTCCAAAGAACAGTTTTCCACATGTCCACAGTCCAATGACGGTGAGCTCTACACAATTTCAATCGATGCTTCGCATTCTGTGGAGTGATGTTTGGTTTGAGAGCGGCTGCACGACCATGTAATCCCAAGTTTTTTAATTCTCCATGGACAGTCCTGCTACTAACACTAATTCCTGATGAACTTTGGAACTACTGAGAAATTTCCACCAACGAGGACTTGCGATTTTGTTTCACTACCCTTTTCAGAGTTCTGCGACTGCGTCCACCAAATATTTTTGGCCTGCCGGTTCGTTTTTCTGCCGTTTCACTGCCTCGACGTTTCCACTTCACAATTACATCACTCACAGTGGATTTAGGCTTCTATAGAATGTCCGCAATCTCACGAACTGATTTCCCACAAAGGTGGGATTCCAGTATACTGCCACGATCAAACTCACTAAGCTCCTTTGACTTACTCATTGCCTCACAAACCCATAAATACAATCTGTCAAACCACTACCAACACTTGTATAGCTTTCAATTACGTAAAATTGTTTCACTCTCCAGAACCACTTTTTTGAGGGGTGTCCGGATACTTTTGGCCAGATAGTGTATATGATATTCTGAAATGCATATTTTTTTGAAGCATTACATTTCGAAAAATAAAAATTATTTATGGATTGGAATTTTAAATTTTAACTATAGAATCTCAAATTGACAGCTCTATGATTTACCTTTCTGCATATATTAAGGTACTTATATAGTTGTGTCGAAAGTGCTGAATCAAATATTTTTTTTATTTCTAAGACCAAAAACAAAATGAGTGCAAATTTCATCTTTGTTGCGTAGTTCGAGCTCGTGGATTTTACGCTAGCATACCAAAGAACAAAACAGTTCTTCAGAGCTTACAAAAACAATTCTTAAAATACAGGATATAGCAGCAAAATTCACACCAACCAAAAATGTTTCAACCTTCTGTAGCAGTCAAGCACAGATATCAATGTCTAAAAATACAGGTACGTATTGTTAAATTTTAACTGCAAGCAGCCTCTCTTTCGTAGACAAGTGAAATGATCAGCAGCTGAAGTAAAATCTGACTCAGTTTCAGTAAGCAACCTTTATTTATAGTCTGCATGGCCACCTTCCAGTGCTTTCCCAAAAAATCTGCTTACGTCATGGGTCATGAGGTTTTATAGACTTTTCCAGTTCTTTCGAGAAGCATCTATAGGGTTACGAAGTCTTCAAAAATGATCTCCAACATAGTCGTCAAGTCATAAAAATAGTCGCCAAATTTGGTATCCAAAAAAGATGCCAACTTGGGCTGTATCGCCAATATTTCGTCGTTTCCAATAAAACGCATTTTTATGTGCGTGCGAATAATTCATTATTTATGATAAAATATAAATGAGACAGAAAGTAATTATAACTTATTAAACATCCCGATGTAAATTATTTATAAATCTAAGATACGATTAAGCATTTATTACTCAAGATTCGTAACACTATATATATATATATATGTGTGTGTATGTATATGCATATACCCCTTGCAGTATATACAGAAGCAATTGATCATTTGAGATGGAAAAGGAAAAAAGAAGTGTGGTCATCACCAGTAGTTGGTGAAGCAGCAATTAAGGTGGTGACTCTTCGTTACTTACTACCACCAATTATTATACGATGGCTCTCTGTTTTCTGCTATTCATCTTGGAGAAGACAAGTCAATTGTCCCACCCATTTTTGACGGTGGTTCCACCCTTTCAGTGAACGTTCCAATTTGTCTCATAAGTTAGTGCTAAGGTTAAGTGCCGTGCTCTGCAACTGCACAAATTACTTTTAGTAATAAGATTTCAGATTAATCTTAAGTATACCATTGAAATAGAAATAAAGTATATAATTGCAATTAATTCTCATTCAATTATGATTTGATTCTTCTAAAATTGAGCTATTTGTAATTATAGTTATAGAATATATTCATTAACAGAATTTAGTTATAACTTAATATACTGTAGAAAAGGTTTTATACGTTATCTTATGCTACGGCTAACGTCTCCGTTCTCATTCTCAAAAAATTATACGTTTAGTTTCCAAAAATATTTTTAGTCGAACTTTTTTAAAAATTTCTATTAGATTGGATTAGAATTTATATAAAAGCTAAAAAACTTCTTTTATATCGATTGATGTATAATTTTAATTGATACGTAATTGCGAATTTTCAGAAATGACAGGAAAATTCGAATAAATTTAACTCAGCAAGGAAAAAAAATATTATTTTTGTCTGGAGATTCCAAACTATATATTCTTAAATTGGATTCCATTTTGTCAAACGATTTTAAAATTTCAATTTATAACCATTATTTTGTATTCCTTGTATCTACGAAATTTTTATTTTTCATTTCCATGCAGTAGTTTTATCTAACATTGAATCTATAGACAAGTAGAGAGTGTTCCATTCCGTGTTCGTGAACCTTTTTACCCTTTACCTACTGACGGTACTTATAAGTACTTGAACTGAACTCAGTGGCACAACAGCCATTGAGGCCAAGGCCTACAGTGCCGATCTCAGTTTAAGTGACCTTAGGTTCTAGGGTGCATGTGTAGATGTTCCAGTCAAATGATCAGTTTACAAGCAAGCTCTCCTCTGTCTCTCTCTCGCTACTCATTTTTTGACCCACTGAAGGGATGAAAGTCTGAGTCGACTTTTTCAAGCTCGGGATTTGAACCCCGAACCTGTGGCGTAAAAGCACAATACACTACCACTCAGCCACTGGACTTAGCTTATAAGTATCAATCACTTTAAAATTGCATAGTATAACCATTTTTATGAATATGATAATTACTTTCTTAGGAAAGAAGAATTTTTTTTAAAAACTGAAACTGCATTTTCAGCAGTTATTTAGTTTAGATTGTCAAGATTGTCATTTTTATTCCGAAAATGTAGTTAAAGTCGAAATGTGTCTGATTTTTTTAACACCCTTCTATAAGCTTCACTTGTACGTAACGGATTCTTTGAACTCCGTTTTTACCCAGTTTAAAAGGTCAGATTAATTCGAAATTTTGCTCGCTTGTCCAGAACTGATGACAATACAATTAATTAATAATTTCCTTCCCTTGCCCTGATCAGTATCATCAGAATTAATGGTTTTCCATTTTCAGATCCCATTCCGCATCTGGCGAGTAATTTCAGATCCATTTTCAGATTTGGTGACTAATTTCAGATTTAGCGACTAAAACATTAAGTTACAACTTAGTTCAATTAACTATAAAAGGTGTTTTTTAGTTTTTTTAAACCATAATTTATTTATTTATACGTTAGATAAGACCTTAGAAAACTATTCGACTATTAATTTAAGTGAACAGTGTATATAATTGATTTTACAGTTGAAAAACTTTGTGGCACATATAAGTACCTCCAGTACACTGGATGTTAGAGAAAGCACTTGGTGTTTACTTTTCATCCATGTATTTTATTATTGTTTTTCGTTGTGCTGTAGCGTCATTACTAAAGTGTATTAGAGTTTTGCTTTTTTGGCATTTCTTTAAGTTTAATTAATTTATTTTGCTTTTTAATTTTTTTAACGTTTTAAAAAATTTTTAAATTTGTATCTGAGTTTGTTTTTTTGTCACGGAATTAAAAGAAATATCTATTGTTTATTGAAAATTGACATTCTAATTTCTTTGTGTGTAACTGAGATTTAACAATAATAGGAGGTTTTCAAGGTGCTATAATTCCCCCCCCCCTCCTCTTAGAATGTCAGGAAAAAAGCTCAGTCATCAAGAGGCTTTGGATATATTACGGAATCTGTCACCTCAAAGGAATGATGCACTAACAGATGATTCTTAAGATGAATGAGCCCCAACAAATAATCTGCTGGAATTTTCGTTGGATTCTGAAGAAGACGATCAAGAGTCTGAACAAGACCTATTGTGCAGTAGTTCATGCTCAGAAAAAGTAGTACATCCTACCCAGTTTGTAGAGGCATTCAATTGAAACCTCACTCAAAATGCAGAACGTGTATTGTATTTTTGTGTATTAATAAAAAGAAAAATTGTTTCTTTGAATATCATCAAATTAAGTTAATGTGTAAACCATGTTTTTATACTTTGAAAATTTTATAATTCTCACAATTTTTTTGTTCAGTAAAATATTACTGTTCTTTGATTTTTTAGCATTTTTTAAAGTTAAAACTATGTGAAGAATCATACGGTTTTTTTGAATTATGAGAATATTTTAGCCCTCCATGTACTGACGACACTTTAAAGTACCGTTTTAATTAATTAGCTCTACAAGTTTAAATTTCCGAAAGTTTACTACTTTCTTTATATATGTCGTGTTTCCGAGTAACATCAAGGCCTTTTCTTTAAACGTTCTTTATTCAATGAAGATATTTTGAGGTCTGCTTGTTAAGAGAAAAAAACGGACACCAAGTTTTAGAATCTGTAACCACTTACAGGCCAGATGTTTATCAAGTATACTTCTTATTGAAGAGGTATATTTGAAAGTTAAGCATGGCATACGAGGTAATAAAATTAATGGTTGGAGAGAAAAGTTCTGTTTAGGGCTATGTGTTCTTCATTCCCGAACTGGATATTAAATTTAATATTTGAAGATGTAACGGAAAATAAAAGTTAAAAGTGGTCTAGGGATTTAATTTTAGATCTAATTTAATTTTCCTTACATGTATATACCTTAATTTTCAATGTAGAGACTCAAAAAAAATATTGCTCGAAAAAAGTTGTAAATCATAATGTAGTAGATGAAGGGTTAATCTATCATATCTTATCTGTGTGAAAATGTTTGATAATTAGTTTAATTAATTACCTCAATTTGTAATACAGGGATTTATATATTTCATCTATGCAGAACACAGTTTCCCTGGAATACGTTAAAATTTCAGGCAACGCAGATTTAAGGTATTTGTACAAAACTGGTACATATGAACATTTTTTAAATAAATCTATCGTGTTAGATAAAAACACGAAGCTAAACATTTGATAATTATTTAAACACATTCGCTTCTGTTAATAATAATAAGGATCAGAAAGAAAAATTGCCAGGGATTAAGCCAAAAACTTTTTTATTTTCCTCTTTGCTTTTTTGAGAAAAATAAAAAAGGTAATATTTTAAGCAAGATTATGATTAATTTTAAGTAGGATTTACGTAGAAAACTTCAGAAACATTAAAAATCCTTTTAGACGATTCTACTGGTGGGCGCTTATTTTATAAAATCCATGAATTCCCCGCTGGATAAACTAAAAAATAATATTAAGTCAGTCCATGAAAAATCTTCAGGGAAAACAAGAAAACAAACTTTTTTCAGAAGTCAGAAAGCATAAAAGGAATTTAAACTAAAACTGAGTTTGATAAGAGTTGATTTGCTGCAGGGAGAAAAATACGTTAAGACGTATATCATAGGTTTTCAGTAGAAAAAAAATTGTTTTGAGCAGTTTTCTTTCAAAAGGGAGTTCTATAAAGTATAGTATTGAATTTTATAGTCCCAGACGGGACATTTCCGTCAATTAGATTGTCTTCTATGAATCCTTTGAAGAGATTCTAATGCTCATCGGAGACGTTTCTTACAAACTTTTTTTTTAAATCGTGGAAAGTGTTCGACGCTGTTAAACATTAGCAGAAGGATTGCTTGGCTCAAGATATCGATAAATATATGAATGTATTGAAATGCAATGAAACGTGTTAGGTTATAAGACTCAGTAATAAATAAAAATAATTTTTTATCGCATCTATTTCAGTAAAAAAACAGCATTCAGAATTGTTTTAATAGGAGGAATCACCATATGTCAGAAATTGTGTTATTAATAATGCATTAATGCACGCACGAATACATGAATATTTATCCTTTGTAGGATGATGTACGTGGAAAGATAAGACTTTCAAACTACAATTACAGTATTCCAAAACCCTATATGGTAGTAGCGACACAATTTATGCTGGTATTCACATTCCGATCTTTAGTATAGATGGAGTTCTGTTCAATGATTGGCATTTAGATCAATCCTAGCGTGCCTTTACAATGCCTTTCACCTCTTACAGATTGTGATTTTCATGCGATATTTGCAGAAATTGTGATGCTCACGAGAAAGGAAACGGTGGCTCGGTATACTTCTATGTGAAAATCGTTCTCGTTATACAGTCGTTGAGTTGCTTTTGCAATGTTATCAGCCAATCTTTATACAAAATGCTTACCTCCCACCTCTCCTTTTTTCACTATGCCATTTCTTTCCCCATGCTACTACATATCGATTGTAGAAAAATTTGATATTTCTCTTACAGAGCTCTCACCAACTAAGATTCTAATTGCCTTAGATGATTTCTTTTCTTTGCATCATATATATATAATATATATATATAAACATTTCCTTCAAGCCGAGGTAGCATAGTAGTTTTGGTCTCGAACTCGAGGCCAGGGTGTCAGGAATTCGAGCTCTAGTTTCATCGAAGATTTGCTGTCATAAGGGAATGATGCAAGTTAAATCTGACGAGCTCAAAGTCATTCCGTAGGTGTGTTGTGGTATTTTGGAGAGGTTGTGACTGTTCAGATGTTCTTTTCGTCGCTTGACTGGGGTTCGAAATTACGAGGTACATCACTAATAGCCGTCGTGTTGCTTTATATTGCAACCTTAATAAGCACTCTCTTATTCGATAAGGAAGCCTAGGATGTGTAGTACTAGACACTTCATGAACATCCTGCTATCTTGGGCATTGAAAATCAGCAGCGTAGTAGCAAAAACTCGTTTTATCTTGGGTGAAGCAAAGAAGTTTCGTTTAAACGTCATTCACTTCATGTAAATTCGAATAACAACAGAACTTGAAACTCACCAGAATGTTCCTCAAACTACTTCATGACGTTTCGGCCCTTGTGACATGAGACTGTTAGTCAATGTCATTATACGTTGGGATCACTGTTGCCATGAAAGTGGAGTAGGGGCTCCTAGTCTGCAGTGATGTTTGCCAAACGAATTGGTGTTAAGGACTGTTCTACAGGTGTGGTTGCTCGTCCAAAGTCGTCAGTCAATGAAACTGAACACAAGCTATTAGTAGCAAGCTTCCATTCTATGACCCATTGTTTGATCTTTTTACGATGACGAGTCATCAAAACAAGGACGTGACACGGGCGCCGACTGCGTAGGTCCATACACAATACTGTACGTTACACTGTGTGTTGAGAAACTTCATCTGGGTTACAACTGCTGGTGGTAATGTCTGTTGTGAATCTTCGGGCATTGCGAAGAATGTATAACTGTCTTATTTCTTTTCTGAAAATGATGTGTCGTGGGCGACAAACTGCTAGATGGAGACCTATCTTTCCCTCTATTCTTATAACATACTCACCAAGTAGTTGCATTTCGTATTCAACGTTTAATTTTTTTTATAGCCACACTCATTGAGAAATATTTTTACTTAAATGTATTGTTATGAATAGCATCAAAATGTTTATAGCTGTGTGAAAAATCCTGTATATTTTGTATGAATTTGCAACCTAAAATTTAGGATCTGTTATTGCTTTAATTCAGATTTTAATGTCAGATATATTGATGTGTCGATATATTGTTCCCTCTCTTTCATTATAGGTGTTTTTCTCGCAAAGGATAATTGGTGCAGTTAAGGCGAAATCGGCTTTTGTTTTGTCTCGAAAACGTTTTAATATTCTTTTATATTCTATTATAATAACGGTTTATAAAAAGTATTACAAAATATAAAGTTATTATGTATAAATTAAATTTTCAGTTTTAATGACTTGGATGTGTTTGTTTACTTGTGGTTATACAAACTTCATAGAAAACGTAAATTAATTTTGCATATACGTTTATAATATTTTTTTCAGTTTTTTATTGTGATTTGTGGAACCCAGTTTGAAACCCACTGGCTTAGAATATTTAAGTTATCAATTTTTATTTGTTTAGTTAAAATCTATAAAATCTATTGCAAAATGTTTCAGTTTACAAGATTGTTAACTGTAAATATTTTTCAAATACTGTCCTAAGATAAAATAACTAAAGTTAGTTTTCTGACTATTCAATTGAATAAAGATATGATAACAAACAATAGGAATAGGAATATAATTTACGTCTTTTTCGAAGTGTTTTAATACAAAAACTAGCATATGTCATATTTCAGCATCTTAATAATGTTAGATGAATATTTTGAACGATTATTCTATTTTTAAAATTTAGTGCGCACATAAAATGTATGAATTTCTTTTTACAAAATTTCAGTTCAGTGTTCAAAAGCTCCTTCCATAACGTTAGGCTCAAAAAAAGCCTAATGTTATCTCAACATTTCAGAGGCTTTTATCTGCAATATTTCGAAGAATAGGCTTAA